>VWPU01010926.1:0-23102 GCA_013398955.1 Callaeas wilsoni
TTCCTTTTCCTTTAGCCCTTCCCCTTCTCTGGGGCCTTTGATTGAGGGCCAGCCTGATCCTAAAAAGAGAATTGCAAAAAGGAGTGGCTGCCTTTTAAGGGCAGAAGCCTCATCAGTGTCAGCAAAGCCTGAAGCAGCAGAGCTGTAGTGCCCACTTTGTGCTCCTACTGTCTTGTGCTTCATAGCACACCCAGGCAGTTGGATGGAGAAGACAGGAAAATGTTTCTTCTTCAGGTTGCGTAAAACTGCCCCATGGCACTTTGTGTTGTGAACTGGCAGGTGCCAGAGGAGTAAAAGGCCACTGTAAGCCAGCAGAGACTGAATGTTTCAAACCAGGGGAGCTTTGCAGTGTTCAGTGGAAGAAGCAGAAATGTGGGTTTGAGTTACCCTGAGAAGTCAAGCTCCACTTGCTTTCAGAATTCAGCTTCAGAATGCATTAATTCTTACATTAATTTCCAGGAAATTAGACTGTGCTTTACAATTTCAGAGTTAGACAGCCTTTAGTCCTGGAGCCTCCAAGAGGCCACATAATAATTGGTATGAATCCTTTCATCCATCACAGAGATGACGCGTCAGGTGTTTGGAACAGAATGATGCTGCACCAGAGTCGCGGAGAGGCAGTGAACAACGACGTGTTCTGTGGAAGCTGCAAGAAGGAATTAGGCAGTCTGGAAGGATCTTCTCAGTGGGGACTTGGCTGGGGCACGTGCACACTTTGTGAAAAATGCATTGGTATCTTCCATCAGCAGCAGCAGCTGCAGCCCCACTGCAGCTTCCGTGTCTCCTTCAGACAATAAGGAGAACAGCTCTCCTTTCCTCTTCTGAGGGAAAACACTGTCCACGAAATACTTCTTACAGTTCCTGATCATTTAGAATTGGTCTCCAATCGAGACTTCAGAAAGCCCAGAACTTCTCAGGTGGTCCTTGGGGAATCCTGGGTTTACACTGAGCTGTACCAGCTCTGCCTGTGGCCCGACGCATCTTCCTTTGTTTATTTCCAGATGATCTCCTTCAATTTTTCATCTTTATTGCTGTGGATAGTCAAGTGGTGAAAACCATGTCAGAGGAGTCCTTATAGCTACTTACTGGGGGAGAAGAACAGCCCATCTCTTTTAACAACAGGAGAGACAACTTGGCTATTCAGGGGAACTGAGAGTGGAACCAGTGTTTCCCCGAGAGACCTGATGAATCCAGGAATAAAAAAATAAGCACTTGCTTTAGTTTTAACTGCCAGAGCTGAATTTTTAGATTGGAATATATGAGATCTGTCATAATCCAGGGTAGGCTGATGACTTCAGTTGTATGGGGTTCTTCTCTGACTTGAAACAGATGAGCGGGGAAGAGTTGGTGCTACAGAAGCAGACTAAGCATTCAAGGCAAGGAGCAGCTATCAGGGAAGAGATCAGGTGCAGAAGAAGGCAAAGATTTGCCTCATAGGGTGTTGTTGTGGGAAACTTTTAGTAAAGCAGATTGAACAAAAAGAATCAGTGGAGTGGTCTTCTCCTTGTAAAAGTGTTTTTGTCAAAAAGCAAATATTTTTTGGAAATGTATCAAAATTTAAAATGGGAAAATGAGAAAGAATTGTCTTTTGACTTTCTCATTTCACTGCGGTAATGTCAAATTGTTTCCTTTATTGCAAGTCAAAACATTTCATTCTGATTTCCTCATTTAGATCTGGATTCTTCTATTGCAACATTTGCTAGTGTATTTACATATTTCTGTCTATATATTCCATGTTTATATTGCTTCAGTGTTGCAGAAGTACAGAATTTCTGGTTCTGCAGAAACAATTCTATTTTATTTTTTACTCTGATTTGAAGTAAGTTTGCTTTAAAAACAGTGATGTTCCCCACCCACTCCACCCCCGTAAACAGACAGGCAGATTTTTGTGTCACCTCTGCTTCTAATGAGAATTAATTTTCCCTCAATTTTGAGTGCACAGCAAAACCTTCTGCGATCAAGGTGGTTTTATTTTGGATCAGTCCCAGTTCTGAGCTCAGGTTTTGATTCGGAGAACTTACAGTGATGAAGTAGTAGTAGCCAATCCCTGAATAATAACTGTCTTCCTAATGCATTTTAAAGTAATTCAAGTTACTTTCAGCTGCTTTCCATACTGTCTTTAGGAGCCCTTCATCTCATATCCTGATGGTGTCAATCTCAGTTCCACCATGCAGTCAAGTCACAATCCCTGTGAAAATGTACCCCACAGCAAGAGCAGATGTCCAGAAAGTCCCCAATTACCTTTTTTCACTGTTTCAGCACTGTTTCCTCCTTCCAAATTAGGCCAGGGTGTTGTGCACATGCTTCTTTTCAAGCTTGCAATGCTTTTCTTTGGATTGTCTGCACCACTGTCTTGTGTTTTGAGTTGGCATCTTAAATGTAATTCTGAACAGTGACTTTGGGAGGAATTGAACAGTGTTCATAAACCAACACATTTTAGGAAATAGCCAGTTGTGAACAGCAGTTCTCATGTATTGCTTCAAAGTCCTGCAGCATCAGTCTGCAATTAAGGAAAGAACAAAAGAGATTCCAGAGACTGAGATGTTTTTCCCAAGAGGGTACATGTGTGCACAGGGGGTGAGTGATACTTGTCCCCTCTCTTCCCCTTGTGTCCAAGCCAGCCTGGCAGAGAAATCAAGAGGGATTTAGTGGACATGTAAACCAGAAAGGCAAGATGAGCCTTATGTTTTCCCTCCTCCACTGGGGCCTTGGGAGGTTGCTGCTGCATTGGTGGAGGATGACTGAAACGTGCATTCACAGCAGCAAAAGTCAGCTTTAAGAAATTTCCCAGGTGAGTGTCAGTGAGCCGCTAATCAAATTGAGGGTTGATTGCAAAACTAAAAATGAAGCAAACACTTTGCATAATTTGTTAGACTGCTGCTATGTGTGCATGTGTGTGTTTATAGACTCTTCCTCAAGCATTGTGAATTGAATTAATCATGGAAAGAGAAGCACTCTGTGCTCATATTCTTGGTGCCGCTCCAGGTATGTTTTGTAAGTTCTGGACTGGAGTTAGGGCTGGGTTAGGAAATAAGGGAGAAACCAGGCCTTATTCTCCAACTGCTGCATTTGTGGGCAAGATTTAATGGCAATTCAATGTATTTTGCATGACTTGAGAAATTTTAGACAGCTTTCTGTATTTACTGCGTAGAAATGGAAAGAGCTGTTTTATCTCAGCTTGTAGGAATGCTGAAGTTAAGTTAATCTGTGCCTACTTGAGTAACCACAGCTATTGAAATAAAGCACAGGAAATCCCAGATCCAGTTACAACACCCCAAAAATGCAGCCTTAATGCATCTGAGAAATCCTCAGAAATTTCCAGTTCTCAACAGGCATCAGCCTGCCCCCGAAGCCAGGCTTACTCACCTCAGCCTGCAGTGTAGTCCATGAATTAAATACATACCCTTTCTCTCACTAAGACCTCACAAATTCCCCAGCCCAACCTAAGCCTACAGAAGTTTTGTCTCATTTAAACGGGTTTGAGTTGGATGAGTTAAGATTAAGCAAAGGGATTGCCATAGTAAAAGAGCTGAACAGCTCTCAGATGCCTTTCAGGTGTAGTAGAGCAGACTGAGCCCTTTCTCCCTATGAAGGTTTTATGACATAAACTCCTTCTGGCCAGTGCAGATGGACTGCTCCATTCAAGCCAGCCCTCTTTTGTTCTGTGAGATGAAACAAAATGACCACAGCTTATCTGACTAGCTCTAGATTCATTGCTTTGACATGTTTTCTCAGTGAAACCAAACCTAACCGGAGCATTGGACTGGACCCATCGCTTTTAATTCTTTTCTTTCTTTGAAGAACAATGGAGCTTCTAAAAGGTTCCTTAAGGCCACCTCATTTTCCCTCCTATACTAATTCCTGTGCTTCAGGATATCACTGCCAGTCCCTGAGTGTTGTCAGGCTGCTGGGCAGAGCTCACTGCCATGCCAGGTCCTTTTCCCCAGATTTGTGCTGTCTCACAAAGCAGTATGTGGGGAGGTTTTGGCAATACGAAAGGAAGGGATTTACAGCTGTCATGGTGAAGGGAAATGCACTGCAAAACACAAGTTTAAATCTGAAAGCAGCTCTCCCTTGGTGTCTGATATCTTAACCTTCAAATACTTACCCTGTCTGATAGGAAAGGGTAAATAGGGTAAAATGGTATGAACCTACTTACTGTTACCTGTAACCTTCCTAAATGACCAGTGCTAATCCTCATGTGAGACAATCAGTGTACTGATGGGTCCACTGATTCATAGTAACTTATAAGCAAAGATACAGGACTGTCTTTCTCCTCCTGCAGGCAAGGCTGTCTGCAGCTGGCTCAGGGGCTGAGGGAGGCCAGGCAAGCAGCAAGGTGCCCTGGGAAACAGCCAGGAATTGAAAGGAGCACGGAGAGATCTCAAAATCCCACCCAGCCTACAGATTCCCTGCTGAGCTGGTGCAAGAGGAAGGCAAAACATGGTATTGACCCTCAAAAGCTGCTTCCTTGTTTCTGTGCCTGCCCTCATTTAGCTGCCAGAGGTATCTGGAACAGTACATCCAGATGCTTTCCATCAAGTTGTCATTCTCTCCTTGCTCAACCACCTTTGCTGTTCCCTGACCCAGTCCTCTGCTCCAGGCAGTACTTTGTACTGTTTCTTTAATGTCCGTCTCAGCTTCTCATCAAGGTGTAAATAGCCCTTCCCACGACATGTGAATCTGCAGGGCTCTGCTATTCTCCTGCAGAGCTAAAAATCTTCTGCAGCAAAGCAGCTGCTCCGTAGAATTTATCTGACTAAAAGACAAGACTTCCTCAAATGCATCGAAGGGCTAGATCCCCCCAGCTGGTATAAATCCTCATTTACAACATAGATCACAGCTATAGCCAACATGTAAATCACAATGCTCCCTCCTGACTTGAAAATCTATGAATCTATGAAAATTGGCATAATTGCATTGATTTCAGGAGGGCTCCTGTGATTTACACCGGCTGGGGACACAGCCTGGCGTACGCCCATCCTGTTAGAACAAATTAGGATTCTCTCTGTGGTGCAGCAGTTCAGCTTCCAGGCAGGCTGGGTCAGCCACAGCTGTCAGCTCCTCCCAGAGCCCACAGAGGAGAGAGGCTCAGCTCTCCCCGAGCTCTGGGCATGTGTCTTTACTCCCTGTTAGGCTGTGTTTGAAAAACAGTACTGCCCAGTAAAGTGGTACCGTGTAGAAATGTAGCAGTGCTGGCACTTTGACCGAGGAAAATCGTGGGGGTTTTCACAAGCTAGCCAGTGGTTCAGGAAATGCTTTTGCGGAATGCATCCAGCACTTCTGCCCATAGACCTCTCTGAAAACCTCAGTGCCAGGGTCCTTGGCACAGCAAAGGATGCAAACAGAACAGGATCCAATCAGATTAACAGCCATTGAGTCTTTCCCTTGTGCAATGAAGGGATCTTGCTCTCTGCCTGCTGCAAAATTAGAAGTAAGTGAATAAATAGCAAATGGGAAATACGGAGAAGAATTTCAAACAGGCCATTCTGTTCTCCATGCAAGTTTACTTTTAATTTGGTTTACATGGGATTATTTTACAGAAGAATGGCAATTCACCTTAAAGTCTCTGGAATAAGAATCAAAGTCATTAGTCTTACAAAGCATTTATTAAAGCCTTAGTTGATAGTGAACGTTCTATTTAAGGCTGCACTTGCACTTGACTTACAACAGTTTGTTTCCCACTGCTTACAATTTCCTGAAAAAATTTAATCCTCTGGATTTAATTTTCAATGCCTGACCTTTGCTCAGTAGCATTGTTGGTTTGGAAACTTATTGATCAATTTTCTAAAAAAATGTAGAAAACCAACTTTTTATGATCACTTTACATTCAGATTCTTCTGCATAGGATTTAATCCCAATGAAACCTGCAAGTTAAAAATGTGTAGTTTGCTTAATTCTCACCCAGGACTGGTGTCAAGGTCAGTTGATTTTGGACACGTTCAGTGAATGGTTTCAGCTGTGCTTAGAGTCATGAGAGTGCAGGTCACAACAAATAAATATTGACGGATCTGTGAAAACACAGAATGTGGCCAAATTCTTCTTTTGACTACACAGTTGTATCTCTCTGGGGATATTGATGTTGCCTTTGCATGTTTTCATAATCCAAGCTTAGGAGGACGTTCAGGTTTGGATTTTGTTTTAAATTATCTGGTTATGGTGCTGTGCTGGATGTTTAATTTCCCTGAAGACCTGGGTAAATAATAGATCTCATTTTGGGGGCCAACCAGAAACTTGTAGCTTCTACAGAGTAAACAGTGGAACCACAGTGTTTCACCCAGCTCTGTTGCAACAGCCCTTTCCAGTCTAAAGTCACGAGATTGTATCAGGGATAGGAGTCTGCCAGTAGTTTCAGTCAGTAGCAAGGAAAAGAGGTGGATGCACTGCACACAGGGTGTGCACCCTGCCCTTCACTGCTTCTCCCAAATGCTGCTCTGTGGTGGGGAGGGAGTGTTTGCTAATTCCCCTCCTTAGTCCCTGGGGCTGTACCGTGCCCTTCAGGGAGTTTCTCCCTGTGCTGGGCTACCTCACATCTCAGCCACTGCAACAGAAGACAGGCCTGTGCTCTAAAATGTCCTGTAAAAAATGGACTTGCTTCCACACCTTGCAGCCTCATCCTGTACTGTTTTGAAAGGAAGGGCGGCCTGGACACATTCTGTAGGAAAGCTGCCACTGATTTCAGGTTTTATTGGCACTTGCCACAGCTGGCTTCGACACAAGTTTCTCTGAGATAGGTGTGGCCCCGAAAACCTTCATCCCACTCATGCCAGACCTGTCCTGGCTTGCTTGCATGAGGAAAAGAGCTCAAAAACCCTTTGTGGGAAGGATCTCCTGACACAGCTACAAATAGGAAAGAGGGTGCCCTCTGAAGCACAAGCACACTCTTCTGTCCTCCTTTTAACCTAGTGCTGCTATGCTTCCTGCCCACCTCATTGCCAGGGAAACCCTTTTCCTCTGGCAAATGCCTCTCTGATGTTGAAACCATGTGAAACATCCCTGCCTTGTCAGAAAACCTGGGTTTGGTGGTTCTTTTATGCCTGGCTTGTTTGGGAGGGTGGTGACTCAAATTATCTCCGCGTGTATGAGCGGAAAGAGTGCCTGGCATTTGCCGCTGGCTAGAGTGGCCCTGTGGCTTGATGTCTACCCTCCCAGGGAGCTGGGACCCACCTAACAGGCAAGCAGGGCAGGTCCCTGGCTGCCTCACGAGTTTCCCTGCCAGCTGGCAGGAAGGTGGGCTGGTGCCTGACACTGAGGCAGGTTGTTCTGTTCCTGCTTAGTGCATGTTTTTATTGCAGTGTGAAATGAAGCAAAATATAGAAGCTGGCTGAGACTGTGTTGTGAGGAAATCCTCTGATCTTGCTAGCTCTGCTCAGTGTTTAGCCTTTTATCAGGACATGAGCTCATTGCTGTTTCAGGCTAAAGACAGAGCTTTGTAAGGATTCTTTGCTTTCACTCTTGAAATTCTCTGTTTGACTTGCAGCTTGTGCCAGAAAGGGCCTGATCACAAAAAAAATGTTAATGCTTTTACCAGGAAAGTTAGCAGGCACCTACACGTCACTCTTCCAAAGGATACAGGTGTGTAAGTAGAGGAAAGTCACACATCTCCCTTTGAATCGGGTTCTCAGAGCATCCATGGAGATACTAATTATCTTCTGCTGAGGATCCCAAATTTCTTTTATGTCACCGAGAGCTGTAGTTGCCTGGCAATACCCAGTAACATCCAAGTGCCTCGGAGGACTGGATGTAAACTGCAACATCGGCGCATTGTAAATGGAGGCAGGTGTATTTCAAGATTTTTACAGAGGAAAAGGTGCACAGAAAAGTTTAAACAGACAGCTGAAAGGAATTCTTTTTATTCACATGATATTTTATTCCTTGTAATAACCAACTTCTCCTTTTATTAAATAAACTCCAACAAAACCTTCCTCAGCTTTTGTCTGATGTTTTTTTCCATTGCCGTTCTTTGTGTCATACTCGCGATTCTGCTGCTGCTGAAATTTACACCACGGGATGTTTGACTGGGATATCCAGAGCCTTGGCAGAATACGTAGAGCAGAACTGAGGGACATGGCCAGAGGTGTGAGCCTGCCTTGGTGCTGTCTGGGCCACCTTGCGGGGTGTCACAAGGCTCCTGATGTGTGAGTGTGAGCTCACACGCTCTGTGAAATGACGGAGTTGTGGGAGCTGATGGGCAGCTTACCAGCAGGGTGACCAGTTCCAGCTGTGGCCATGTCTCTTTCCCCTAGACAAGCTTGTTAAGAGCTGATTTAAAAGAGTCCAGAAGACCTGGGAATAGTTTTAGCCTCAGCTTCCAGATCTGGCACACTGTGGCAACTCCAGCACAATGTCTGGTCTGCTGCAGAAGAGGCACCCGCCCTGCTCGGTGCCTTTTCCCTCAACATAACCAACACCTAAGAAGCACAATTGCCTTCACCTGGCTGCCTAGGTCCTGATTCCAGGCTGTACTGCACAGCCAGATCACGTACTCAGAAGACTTCTGTAACAGAAAGTTCAGACTCCATCGGTCACAGGACTATTCAGAGCATTTAAGCTACAATTTATGGCTTAAATCCAGGCTCAGCAGCGGGCGGCCGCACGCATTAGCGCCTGCCTCAGTGTGGGAGCTCTCTATTGCAGAAGCAAGAAAAAACTTCTGAAAAAGCTGGCAGAGTGGTGGCTTTGTTTTGGTTTCTGTTCTGTTTGGTATTTCATCTAACTGTCAGGAGAGTTGTGGTTTTGTTTTCATGAGAGACTTTGTGTTCATAATGCCTCTGAACACAGGACAGCAGGTGAAGGCTGTGTCTGCAGTGCGGCTGGGAGGTGCATGTTTCAGGCAGCTCCATTTCTTTCCCTGAGCAGAGATAGGAGTGAGTTTTAATCAAGCACTGCTTTAATCAACACCTGCTTAACTCTAAGGTGAAGCCTGTTTGTTTATATTATAAACTAATTCAGTGATGACTGGTTCAAACTGTGCTTTTAAGTTCAAGGGTATGTAAAATGGTTGTGCTGTGGACCCGCTATTTAAGGGGGCTTTTTTGCTCAGGTTGCAGTTCCTCATAGTCTGGAGTAACAGCTTTCCAGAATATATCTGATGAAATGAACTCAATCTGTTTCCTAAGAGAGCTGGGGTTTTTAACTGAATTTTTCTTTTTTTCTTTCAGCAGACTTAAGTGGTGCCTATATTAGGACCATAAGCTGCCATATCCCAGCCCATTCCATGTGGAAAAAGAAGCCTGAGGCTGCCTCTAGCTGTCCACCTGAAGATTCACCATCATGTGCATATTCCATGGCTGGATGAAGAACACCTTGCACACGTGATGCAAGGGAAGGACAGAGTATTGGATTCTGAATCAAGAAAAGCATAACATACAGGAGGATGTGCTTTTACTTTTTCTGTCATCTCTTTGAGCATCACAGTCAGCACTCACTTCCCTGCATTCCCCTTCTTTTCCTTAATATCAGAGTGGCCCTCAAGAAGCCATTGTGCTCTGTGCCTCTGGGTGGTGTTTGGTACAAGCTGAAGAAAATTAAACTTTCATGGCAGTATAATTCAGTGTCCTGTCTGTGCACAGCTCTGTGGACGGATACTAGGCTTCAGCCATGCCCTTCAGTGTGGCCACTCTGTCATTCTTGTCATTGCCTCTTGCAGTGACCTAAAGCATGAGTGCTGTTGGTTAACAAGCAGGTAATTTAGACATTAAGAGAAATTTAGGAGGGGCATGCCAGGGGGTTGAAGACTCTAGGCTGAGACTTCACACCCACAAATTAAATATCATAAGGTTATTGTACTTTTCTTGTTGTAACTAATTATTTGTTAAATTTCTACCTTCTAATTTATGTCCTTTTGTGTTCTAGATATATGTCATACACATGTCTAATGCAATTTACTGCAATATATTTATCACATTATGGAAGAGTGTTATCTTCATCAATTACAAGCAAAAAAGGCTCCTAGAATTAATAAGGGGATAAAAGCGAAACTTGTATTTCAGTGGACTCTTGAAGGCTTATCTCCATGGGAAAGCTGTATGTAAATCTGCAGTGTTTCATCGGGTTTGTGTTAATTTCAATTCTACGGTAAGTGCAATGTATCTCTCCACAATAAAAAGGGAGTAAACTGCCTTGGAGTTAGTGAAGGTGTGCGAGATGAGTCACAAACTAGCTAATATTCTCTGTGTTCTGCTCCACCTTGTCTTGCAGCAACCTGTGCATACTTTTCAGCTAATATTTTTCTTTATAATCCAATTATTAGTTAAATTAGGGCAGCTGTAGTGTTAAGAAATAGGTGGTGTAGTGGAAAAAGCATCATCGTGCTGCTTTGTCATGTGCCTGTTGCAAACCTTCTCAGTGCTTATCCTTCCCTATTCCTGACCTGTCTAGTCAGAATAAGTTACCTGTCCTGTCTAGTCAGAATAAACACTGATTACAAAGTGCTCTAGCACTTAGACTTGCTGAAGCCCCCCTGTCAGGTGTACACCTGGCTACGCTGTCTGAGCCAACTTCTTGATCCTTCTTGCTGTTAACCCTGCCTAGTCTCAAGTGACAAGTCCACTCTTCACTTCTTCTGCTTCTCCTGGCACACTTTCTAGAACACAAAGCTCTTCTTTTCCCAGGAATCATGCTCACCTCCTTTTCCTTTGTCAGGGTTTTGCCAGTGGCATAAGCTCATGCTTTCTCTGAATCTCTCTTCAAGGTTCTCATCAGGAATATTAGAAGCCAAATTATCCTTTATTTTAGTAGCATAAAAAATTGCCTAAGGTAGAAAAAGCAGTGAGTTACCACTCCTGTTTTCTGCCATGCTTTAGCATTCTCAAGTGCTCTTTGGGTTAAGGTCAGTTTACAGAAGCTGAAGATATGGCTTTATACCCCAAAAAAATATTGTGGTTAAATTATTTTTCCAAAATACCCCTTTTCAACATTCCAGTTTTCCAGAGTAGCTCTGAGAGCTTTCATTTTTACACACTGTCATGACTGAAACATAAGAACTTTTCGCAGACATAAATTTTCACAAGGAAAGATGCAATGTAATTCTACTGAACCTCGTTCTATACTCCTCATGCATATACAATTCTTTTTACCTTTACCACGTTGGGTGGGAGAGACCCTTGGCTTGGAGTAATAGAGAGTTAAAGTCACTTAGTGTTGGTCTGAATGACTATGTAAATTGCAAGAGGCAGAGAATCTGATTCCGTGCCTATAAATTTTATCAAACCAGCTGCTTGTCAAAATTCATTTTTCCTTTATTTAATCATTAGCTATTACTGGAAGAAAATTGTACATTCTGCTGCTAGTTCTTCTGTTATAAATCTGGAATAAGAGCCTAATTCTTACCTTCTTCTGTCTGGTATCAGTGGAAATCAATTCCAGTGAAATTTACTTTAGATTTAAGCTACCGCATTCATAGCATAACCTGGTCTTTGTGGTTCTTAAAACAGATGCATGGAAATGCATAGCTGTAAAAAATGATCCAAGTCAGCTGATTTCATGTCATGGCATTTACTTCTGTGTGATGGACTGTATTCTGCTGCACGCCTTCGAGCATCAGATATTCAATTGGCTGGCCATTGAGCTGACTGTGGCTAAAAAATACATACTGGCACACACTTAGTCAGGCATCAGGTTTACAGGGAGAGTCAGAATTGCCAGTTGCAATAGTACCTGAAGCAAAGGTGTGGCCCAGTTAGCAAGCATCTACCCTTCAAACAGTGATCAGCTTCCACCATAATGTCCTTCGTGTGCTGTATAATCCCTCCTGCACACTTTCACTGCAAATTTACCCTGGGAACAGAGTGGGTAGATGGGGTGATGTGCCCTGGTCAATTTATGTTCCGTGGGGCTGAGACCATTGCAAAACAGCAGAAGAGGTGCTTGAGATTAAACACGAGAGCCTAAGTCAGCAGCTGCAAGCACTGGGAGCAGGAGTGGCTGCGAGGAGCGCAGGAGCCAGGCTGCTTGTGTATGAAGTGGACTGGAGCTTGGTTCTTCACAAAAAGGGACTTTGTGTAGCAGGGGAGAGGCTCAGGCGATCGACAGCCTTAGAACAGACCCGCACTGCGTGCACGGGGCAATGCCAGTACCTTTTAGCTAAGGAATGTAATACTGCCATGCCCAGCAGAGCTTTTATCCAAACTGGTGCCGTTTGGCTCCTTCTTAGCAGTTTCCATGCACAGAGTGCTCAGAGAAGGACATCTAGCTAAAGGGTGTTAGCTCTCCAATTACCCTTGCCTAGTATAATGGCTCCCAGAGGCCCATTCTTGGCTGCTATAAATTAGAATAACCCTTAAAGTTGGCTAATTTGTCCATGCCCTTTACTAGGGACGAGGGTAATACGCAGGAGATGTAGAGCAGCCTTCTCCCCTCGTAGCCTCAGGGCTCTCTCATCCACCTCAGCCCAGGCAGCAGTGGGGATCAGCTGTAATCCTGACTTCCTGCTGATGGCAAGGAAAAGCTGCCTGGGCAGGATTTCACATGGGCCAGACTAAATCCCTGCAGAAACACACCACCATTCTCATTCTCATATTGTACTTACAGCCAGCACATGCCCTGAGAAGGCAAAGGAAGGTTTACAGTCCTCTGCCTTCCGCAGCCTGGGGTTCTGTAGCACAACAGGCACTTGCACAAGCAGCAGTCATGGGTTGTCCCTTGTCTTGGCTTGGGAAAAAGAAATACCTTTATTTTTGAGGTTACTTATAGAATTTCAGCTGCTCAAAGGTTGCATTTTCAGCATGGAGAAAAGCTGTTAGGTGCTTTTCGGAGTGGTGATCTGCATGCATAATTTAAAGACAAGAGGAAAGATCTTGTGGGAGGAAACCTTCACTTGAAAGGAACTGCTTTGTTCTGCTTTAATCTATGTTGTTTGATTGACCCTTTCTGGTGACAAACCTGGTGCACTGCTGCTCTATTTCTGAGGCCAGGCAGCAGAGGTCATTTCCATCCTGGAGACGACAAAGTGCTAGGGGTGAATGTGTATGGTATTACCCCATCCTTTTAGTGACAGTTTGGATTTAAAAGAGGTTCCAGAGGGCCCCCTGTAGCCCCACCAGTGTCTGATGGAAGTTTGCCCATTCATTTGGACAGTGCAAGGCTGTGAACAGGGATGTCTGTATCAGATTTCATGGGCGTGTTGAGCTGTGTTTAGGTGCACCTGAAGACCCCTGGGGTTCCCTGTCCAGTCCTTTGCAACATTTTGGCAGCTTGGGGAAGAGACCCCCAGAAGAGTAACCTCAGGAGTGTGGGGGAACCTTCTGCTGGTTTTCAACCACATCAGTTCCCTGGTCCACTTTCTATACAGAGGTGCAAACATTTGTCCCAGCACGGCAGATGGGTGGTGTGAGGGAGGAATCAGTGGTGAAGGGAGAAGAGACTAAATCTGCTAATCCGGTACTGCCACCAAATAAACACACTTTCAATTGCAGCTGCTGGGAGCTCATGTGTCAGTGGTGCCTTTTCATAGGGTCACGGGGAACAGGAGCTGAGCCTAGGAACTTCGCTTTGAGAAGTAAATTTGTTTCAGTTAAGTCTAAAAGAAGCCAGATATTCTTTTGTTTAAGTTTATCCAGCCAGATCTCTGGCAGTTTCCCCATTTCCCTTTGAATTATCTCCTCTGAGTTCACTGCAGTGCCTTGAGTTCACTCTGGAGCATAATTGAGTTATGTCTGCTCATTTCCTTGTGTTTTTGTGATGAAAACGAATCTGTGATGTGGGGATACCTCTTGGCTTAGTCAGAAGGTAAGTGAAGGCATCCAACTGCACCCAAATGCTTGCAGGGTGACTGTCCATCACAGACTGAAAGGGCCAGTGTGACCACAGGCTGGAAAAGTATGTGAAGGATGAGGAGACTGACTCCTCTTTCACTGCCGTGTTTATCAAGAGATTTCTGTAGTGGTTTTACCCTGGTACAAACCAAGCAAACACTGAGAGGAACCAGGCCAAAGTTCAAACGAGCCTGGTTTTTCAAGCGTTCACCTTATCTGATTGCTCCCACCCATTGTGCAGTATATAATAAACGTTACTGAGTTGTTTCTTATGGGCATTGCTGTGGAATACCAGTCCTAACTGCACCCTGGTCAGACCCCAGCTTCCTCCTCTCCCCTCCTACCATTCACACACACCTTTTATGAGCTGCAGGTGCTGCAGACAGTCAGCCATTAGGGGAACTGACTGACCAAGGCTCAATTTTTTTGCTCTGAACTGTACCCCTGAACACAAACCTTTTTTTTTTTTTAATCTCTCTCAGCCCCTTTCCTTCTGTTTCTACATCAAAACAGTATGGGAAGCCCAGCCCTCACACTGATTTCACCAGAACTGGAGAGTATTTAGCTCTCAGACATTGCCCACAATCTTAGGAAGGTCTAGTCAGGTTTCACAGTGGGAAAACAGTCTGCTCCTGTCTCTGAATGTGTGGAATTGCAGAAGGGAATGTAATGAATGAGGATGTTTTTCTTTCTCAGCATATCTTCTAAATCCCACTGGCCAGTCTGCATGACTGGCTAAACTCTCCCAGAATTTTGACTCTTGTAGCCCATCCTAAATATTATCTCTCATTAAAAGATTAAAGAGCATGCCAGTATTTCTCCATTAAAAGTTTCCAAAAATCCTGTGAAGAAAGCCTATGCTTTACTAACGCTCCCTGGCTGGGAGCCAGTGGTGAAGCTGGAACCCCTAACTCTGAGCAAGTTGGGCCAGTTCTTGTTACCACTCGTCTCTGGCCTGGGGCTGCCACCACCTGCCCCGGGCAGGACAGAGCTGGTCCAGCCCTGCCTTGGCCATCTCCAGCCTCAATTCCATGGTGCTCCTGATTCCTGGAGAGTTTTGTAGGCACCAGAACTGGTCTGCACAAGGATCCAGCAAAAGTGGGGCAGATCTCACGTACTTGAGCTGCTGTGCAGAGCATCACCCCAGGAGACTCCTCTTTACTTTCTTTCTTGAAATTTAAAGGGAAAAAGGGAGATTAGTGATCCCTCAACCCCTGCATCTGAGAGTTCTGAGACATCTCTCTCCATCTGAGAATTCCAGAGAGATTCTCAGATGGTGCAGATCACCGGGATGTTTTTAGACTGAATTCCAGCCAAGAGCCTGGCCCCACATTCTTTGCTTGGAAGCAGCACTCAAAAGCAGCATAGGAAATTAATGTGCTCTCTTTAGATGTAATAAATGTTTGCCACTGTTGTTTAATTCTTTTGCTCGGTGTCCTGCCAAGGAGTTCAGTGCTGCATAATACAAATGAAAGCCACCCCCACCCTGAAGGGCTGAGATCTCAGGAAACAGACATACCGCAGACTGGTTTTGCCAGGGAATAAATAGGTGAACATGATTTCATGTTTATCATTTTTACCAGTGATGAAAAGCAGGACAGATTCAGAAATGCATAAGCCTGAGAGAGGATTTCTTCTGTCGATCTTGGGGAAAAAAAAAACAAAAGGCCATCCAGTGAACAGTGAATTTAGAAGAATTCGAATGAGGAAGTAGCTAGAAAGCAGTGTATGGCCATGGAGAGGAAGACAAACTGTTCAGGGCAAAATCTCCCCACAGGAGAAAATTACCTTAAAATTCCCCCTGAAATAAATCAGAAGTTCTTCTCCAAATAATCTCACTTAATGCACATGTACTGCAAACTGACTAATTCATTACCTGTGTAACAAAACTGGCGTAGTTGAACCACATTTTCTAATTTAACCAGAAAATAATTTATCTGATTTATCTGACAGCAAAGGGCTACTGAAAAACTTAAGTGCACTCCTTCAGAGTTCAGGGACAATTGACCAAACCTTACCTTGGCTTTCTGGCTACATGAAGTCTTTATTTCTAGCCATGGCTTAACTGTACAGAAAATATTAACTGCAAGGATAAGGAAAGTAGCAGCACTCTTATTTTGGCCACAAAGCTTTATGCACCTGCATAGGCAAACAAGGTGCCTATATCGTCATAGAATTCAAACACACTCATGTTTGATTCAAGGCTCTGATTCTTTTAGTTATCAATTATTGCTCTGCAAAGTTTTCAGGCTGGTGTCCAAATTCGTAAAAAACTTCTTCTATAAACCTTGCCTGCTCCCTGCACAGAAGTGAAACAGCAGGGATTTACACCTGCCTGTCACAAGGTCCTGGAGGTGATGTGCATTTTTGGCTGCATGCTTTTGCCAGCTTGTCTGCATGGCTATTTACACAATATTTGCACCACACATTTTCTCAAAATGTTTATCTATTCATAGATTTTCATGCATTACAAAGAGGGAAGGTAAAGGAAGAAGGCAAATATTACATGGAAAACTCCATATTAAGGGTTAAACACATCCACAATCAACAACGTAATTACCATGAGATTGAAAACCAAGTGTTTTGGTATTTCTAAAAGCCTTCAGGACTATCTGCACTTATAGCACAGTAATACTTTAATGCAGCTTTTTTATTTTAGAACTCAAAGTGTGAAATTCTCACAGACACGTTTCCCAGGCTTTTGTTCTTTGTATGCCCTCAATCACACTGGCATTCATAGGAATTTTCTATGAATGCAGGGTCGGGCCCTGCTACAAGTTTCTGTTTTCTAAGTCTGTTAGGGAAACACAAGAAGAAGCAGATATTACATGTGCAAATTTTTACTTTCATCTCCAGGTGGGTATGAATAGTGTGTCATTAGTTAATGATGACATAAGAGCTGGCATTCCTGATAAGCCCACAGCTCCTTCAGGCTTGCTGGAAGGTTGCAATCCTATTAGGCAGATGCTGTAAAAGTTGGGTTTTTAATTACCTTGGAGTCAAGATAACTCTTCCCTTTCTGAGCTGCTCGGAATTACTCACAAATACACGTTCAAGGGAAGGATTTGGCCTCCAAATTTCAAGTACAATCACTTTTAAACATAGGGTGAAATACAAACTTTTTTCCTATGGTACCAAACAAGCATTTTTCCTACTTGACCTGTCTCCTGCCTCTTTGCCATCATCTTTCATGATTCAGGGTTCATGTGACTTCCTTTGCATCCCCCCCTCAGCCTCACAATTTCCACCACAGCCTGATTACCTGGAACAGGGGACCTGGGGATGGTCAGGGGACAGGTCTGTACCACACTTTGATTGTGTCAAAGTCTGAAAAGCCTGACTGTGAGAGGGGATCTCAGGACAGCACACTGGCAGGGAGCCAAGAGAAGCGTGTCAGTGGCTGTGTTTTGTAAACTAGCAGCAATCCTTTTGCCACCGTGGGTTGCAAAAACAGCAGCGCTGCCAATGTTTATGTGCCTCTGGCATCCTGACTAAGAATATTTTAGTTACATCATAGGTATGTGCAATAGGGTCTGGAGTTTTGCTAGCTACTAGTGTGATTTTTGGCCTTGTGAAATGTGGTTGGATGTGTAACTGAGCGTTGGAGTTATATCTGGGACTGAAACAAAACCACAGGGAGACAGCCTTACATTGTGAGCAGTGATTGGGATAGCAGAGGGGGAAGAGGGACTTGGCTCCTCTTAAGTCATGAGCCTGACCAGTACTACTGCATTGTTTTGCTCCAGATGTTACTCTGCTGTGGATAATTTGACTTTCCCTACATTCTACTGGGTAGCAGAACTTTGCATAACACTCACTGCTTTTGCTGTGCTCCAGTTCGTAGCTCGTGGACATTGTAGGAAGCATAAGACTGAAGACCAGAGGTTTGTTTTGGTTCTTTTTCCCTGTGGTCCATATGTAGAACTTTGAGATTAAATGTGTACTCTTTTCCTAGTGAATTTTGTTCTTCTTGGCTAAGAGCTAGTTGTCAATAGGAAGTTAATCCGAAAAGTATCAAGGTCTTATTCTAATCTCTTACAAAGTCCTTTAAATTTTCATCAAAAAAATGAGAAATGCAAAACTAGAAAGGCCACTGGTTTTGTGTCTGGAATATATAGACAGACATCATCGTTTAATTCTTCTATTGTTTGTCATTTTATTGTTTTCACCAACAATAAAAGCAGTTTTGCACCAGTCTTCTTTACAAAGGTAAGTATTGTATTCTCTAGGATGATCAAGACCCCAATTGAAGCTGTCATTATGAAGGGTGATGGGACAGGTGGAGAAGATGAACATTGCTCGATTCAAACAGAAATGTGATCTTGAGAGATACAGGGTGCCATGGCGGTGAGGAAAACAGCTATGTAAAATCCAGACACAGTTTCCTTCCCTGCCCTGGGTTCTTTGTGACCTGCAGGCAGTCACTGACAGCATCCATAGCCATTCTTCCTCACCGTGTTGATTCCTCTCCTCTCTGAACAGGGGTTCAGAGAAGCCTGTTGTTTGTAGCAGCTGCAGAGCTGCATGGCCTGTGTTGTCCAGCAGAGATTTGGTGGCTGCTCCATGGACAGACAAACCTTTCTTGCAGGGGAGAAGTTGCAGCCCTGAGAGCAGCTGTAGAAAGTACTGGTGCTGTGCTGCTGCTGACCCATCCTGCTCCTAAGGCAGAACTCTGCACTCTCTCTCAGTTCTTTCATCTGTGAAAGGAGGTAAGAGGATTGCTCTACTTCACAGACATGAAGTTTAGAGAATTACAAGTGTGAGACACTGAAATATTACACCAGTAAAAACACCTCAGATGAAGAATTGTTGCTCTTTCAAGGCTAATGTGATTTTCTCCAGGTTGTCCTGTTCAGTGAATTCTAAAGGGCAGGGATATGGTTTTCTTAAACTCTGTGGAATGATGCTGGATTTCTATTTGTTGGCTTTTATTTTCTGTGACAGTACATAGGGTTTTCCCATAAGGAATTAAAGTACCTTTATAGACCTTGCTCACCACATCCTTCTTCTTCTGCCCATTCCTTCTCTTTTGAACTTAGATATACACTTCATTCTGACAAGTAGCAGAAAAAATATATCTGATCTGTTACCAGTTTTATGTAATTTAGAATGCAGAGTTACACTGGACTGTTTTCTGTGGAGAAAAAAAGACATGAAACATCCTGAGGTGGGCGCAGTCCCTTCAAGAGTAAGATCTTGAGTCCTAAACTAACAAGTTGCTGTTAGTTGTAATTTATAACAAAGAAGGATATTTTCTTAGGTTAATGTTTCAGCTTCTTCTCATCTTTTGTGCCACTTTTCCGAAATCTTTTTTGGGTATGAGTTGATGCTGCACATCAAATTTCTCTTTTGCATTCAGTGAGGGCCCAGTGGTTCTAACAAACTTCAAAAGGGATTTCATATTCTGTAAAATACTTCACATTTCTTGTTACCAAAGTCTGATTTTTTTTTTCCCAGGGTTGTACAAGCCCACACTACCTCCCGAGTCTGTCTGTCTGCATCACTTTCATGTGTTTGTGAATAGCTAATGAAGCTACGTGGGCCTTAAAGCTTGCAAAGGGTTCCCTTTGGCTAGGTTTGTACAACCCGAATTAATTCTCCTCCAGAAATCCCAAAGTGCCTCGCCCCTTTTGCCCACTGCTTAAAAGAAAAGGATTCCCTCGGCTGTGAGGGTGAGCACCTGGAAGACCAGCAACAACGTTGTGGACCAAAGGTCATCGTTTTTGCTTTGCAAATAATTGATAGGGAAACAGAAGATGCAAAATCCACGGAATCGCAGCTGAAATTCCAGTTTTTGCTCTGCTTTTGCTGAGTAGCCTTGACCACTGCTGCTTATAATGTAACATCCCATAACTTCCATATCTGACTGCAAAATTGCTGAAAAGCCCAAATGTGCAACTTTACTTACAAACCACTGCTTTTTTTGCAACTGTGGTGCAGTGATGCACCTTTCCTATCTGTTTATCCAGCTAAACTATAGATCTAATTCCTCCAAAGGAGTGACAAGAGGTGTCCTCCATTCTAAAGCTGTTCATAGAGATTTCTCCCTAGCAATAAGCAGTTAATTGTTTACTTATATCCTAAAATGAAAGGTTAAAGAATATATTTTGTATGCTAGTAATGTTTTTTTACCAAACAGTCTAAGATTTTTTTGTCATTCCTTCAATTTCTTTAATCTCAAGAATAGCCAGTGACAAAGAACTCTCTGTGTTGGTAATTTGTTGATGGGAGAAAGAGAGATTTTTCTATATTATTTAAAATTCTGTAATGAGGACAGAAGCAAAGATTGAAAGTATTCTCAAAAGGCAATTAATTCTTTATGCAGGTTTTATCAGAAACACTCTTGAAGCCCTTTGTCCTCAGTGAAAACAAAATGTGAAAGAACCCAGGAAGGTGACAGAAACTAAGAAGGTATGGAGGGCTGATCCCAAAAAAGGGCCTATGCACATAATGTGGCTTATAACTGAAATAAAGGTGCCTCAGTGCAAATCTGCATTCCTGAAGGTGTCCACCTCATCCTGTGTGTCATAAACTTCTTACTTTAACATTCCCCAGCTGCGCATCTGCTTGTGCTCAGGAACAGCTCAGTCCTGAGAAAGCTGAGCAGAGTGACACCTACCTCATCTTTAACCCAGGAACTCTGCACTCAGGGCAGAGAGATCCCAGATTTCCCCAGAGAGATCCATGCTGCTGAGGATTGTCATGGCACACCTGGAAGGTGGAATCCAAACGGAATGGAATGGAAACCTTGCTTTTCCTTTAAGAATTGGCAGGGGCAGCTGCCTTCTGGGCAATAGCCAGCTGGTTCAATAGCCTGCCCTGCACTCTCAGGGCTCTGCCACAGTGACTCACATCCACACCTTCCCCAGGCATTGAGTTAAACCCAGTCTGATCTGAAATGGGCATCTTAGCACGGCCATCAGCTTCTGAGAACAAACTCAGTTGTGCCATGTCCTAAATTATGCCAGTCCCAGGATACACACACACACTGGATTCCCTTTATAGCAGTTTCTGTGGCAACTGGTGCCGTCACTGTCCTTGGGCACCCACCACATCCTTGCAGTCAAAACAGTACAAACCAGATGAAATTCTAGTCCACTAAATGTTTTAAGGATGCTTCAGTTTATCAAGCAAATAAGAAAGCAGTGCACCATCAGAATTAAAATCATATATAAATAAATATGACCCCATATGTATTTCTTTCCTTCTTTCCTTCCCTTTTCTTATGCTTTCCTGAAAGCAGGGTAATTAATAACTTGGGTGGCATGTGTTTGTTGCTATATGGTTATAGAAAAGGTGCCAGAGCCCTGTAATAAATTATTTGTCTGAAACATTAAATATCTGGACAACTAACTGTCAAGGATTTTCCGTGCACAGATGGGAGCTGCAGAACAGCAGATCTGTGGGGTCTGAATCTCATGCAGCACAAAAGGAGCTCTTTCATGTTACATGAAAACACCCTGCAGTGTTTGAAATTAATTCCTTTGGATCAGGGGGAGTCAATTTTGGTCAAATTGCCTTCAATCAAATGACTAATGGTTTTGTTAAAAATCTCATTGTCAGTCTTGAGAGAGATGTTGATCTGGATAAGCTATGCTGAGCTTCCCTTCGCTCCCTCACTGCTCATGGCTTGAGAAAACTCTTCAGAAAAATATCCCATGCAGCATATTATGATGTTATCACGTTAGCACATCTCACCCAGAGCTATCCAATCTGATTTTAAATTGCATGTAAAACTTCAACTAAATATAATCCAGATTTCATAATGTTTTATTATTTTCTTCCTCTATACCTGTTCCCAGAGTGCATTCAATAAGATCATATTATTCCTTCTTCTACCATGAATAGTCATTATATTCAGGTTTTCATTTTGGGATCTGGGATGGGCAAAGCTAGTGAGGTTTCTTTCTTGTGAAATCTGTTTGATCAGGGAAGTTCTGGTTTCTTGATTCTCTAAAATTCAATACCAGGCCAATTTCACTTCTCTTTATCTGATCAGATTTTGTTGTGGTGTTAGATTAAAAAGAAACGCCATTATGGAGTGCAGCATCTGAGATTTAAAGAAAGAATTACTTCTGTTCAGTTGTAATGAACATTATTTGCCCTTGGTGTGCAGGTCTTCTATTAGATCCAGCAGCTTTTGCCTTAGATAATAAGGAAGGGATTATGTGAGAGATAAGTTGATTACTCAATAATTCCCCAGGAAAAAATTCTGAAGCAAATTCAGGTGATAAACACCATCTGTGTGGGGAAGAACCGTCTGTGAATGGCTATGGTAAATCTCTTATATGTGTATGTGCAATATGTTCTCCAAATCCCAGGCTGAGGTGGTCAGGTCCACTACTTCAGTCAGAAATGTCTCACCCCCAGCCCTCCCCACAGGGAGCACAGCACTGGGCTGTACCATGGACATCTAGTGCTTTATTTCCAGACTTTTCTTTAGTAAAGCAGAGAAAAAGGAGTAACTTTTGAATGTCTCTGAATACTGTCCTCGCTGCTGCTGAGCCCCAGTCTTTTCTTGTTTACTGGTGCAACTCACTTGAGGATTTCTTCCCCAGGTTTGCTTTGAGTTATTCTTGTGATCTGCTTGCTTCTCTGCAGAGTTTCTCAGATCTCTGTGTCCATATCACCATGGGTAAGGGTCTTTAGGAAGACTTTTTATATTTTCTTTTCTGCTTCTTCACAATTTTTATAAATATACATATCCAGTGGAAAGCTGGTGCCAGATTTTGGCTACACATCATTTCTTCACATGAGCTACACAACAGCCAGAAGATGCTCCAAACTGAGTTTATCTTCAGGTCCAGGATGGATTCACTGTTTGATTGCCCGGGTGTCATGTGGAAAACCTCCACTGCTTTGTTCCTTGGAAAATCTGATTATTGGTGGCCTTCAAATTCTGCCCATAATGGTTAGGGAAGCCAAACTATGTGGTCTACCCCAGGGCAGGTGCTTTGAGGGGCTGTGCCGGTTTGGACACAAATCCAGGAGGAAACACCCCGAGAGGGGCGTCTCTCTCTCTCTCTCTCCTGCCTGCCAGGCAAGCAGGCCCCGGCAGCACCTCCCCCACGGGTTCGGGAAAATAATTTCTCGAGTGAAAGTGAAAAAACCTAGTTATTTAACAAACAGAGTCCTCCGCTGTCATGGGGCAAAAAAGGATATTGAAACCCATTCCCCCATCCCCTAAAAGAGGACTATGGATTTTAGAGTTCTTTCTGTAGGTAAAACCTGCAGTCCTACGCTGGGCCGGGCCGGCCAGGCAGGGTCCGACCATCCCCCTTGGAGGGTCCCGCCGAGCAGGTCCGGAGATGGTAGGTGGTCCGAAACAAGGAAACAAGCCAAAAACAG
>VWPU01010926.1:23139-81288 GCA_013398955.1 Callaeas wilsoni
TGAAGAAACTAGCGAGCAAACCTCTTCTCTTTGCCCTCCTAACCGGCAGAAAAATGTAAACATTCTAATTACAAAGTCAAGCTAGCTGCTTTGAAGAGTTCTCTCGGCTTCTCTCTCCCCCCACTTTGCAATTTAAAGGTTCACTAGAGATCAAGCAGGCGATGGGGAATACAGTATGGTCATAGAATCACCCCAAGACACCGGCTCTGTGAAGTAGTGACTGGCCTGACTGCAGAGCAGCTTAGCACTTCCTCAGCCCACCAACCCACTCCATCAGCCTCGACAGGACAGGACAAGCTCTGCTGCCTCACAATGCACAACACTCACACACACAGAAATTTAAGAAAGACTGATTTATTCTTATGCAGAGTAGCCACAAAAGATGCAGAGTATGATGCAGTGAGATTTGCAGCTTTGTAACCTGTTGTACAAGAAGCAAATAATGAAGAATTGAGAACTGGGCTCTTCATATTTCTTGTAATGCCCTGTTGAGTCCAGACAAAGTACCACAATCAACTTTATACTGCATGTGTGGTTGTAGTAAAACTGTTTACTACTGTATACTACTTTTAAATCACCCTTTTCCAAGGTAAAATTTCTGTAGGAACCATAGAATGTTGGGACACGTCTTTGGGTGTTACTTCTGAATATTGAGGAAGTTGATTTTAATTTTCTTTAAAGTCTGATTGTCTTCATTCCTTTGATTGAAGTTAATAATTTAGATAATGTTTCCAAAGGGCTGTGAAACTGATCCAAACTTGCTAGTAACACAGAGAATGGAAAATATTTGGAAACTGAAATGTCATGAGATTTTTTTTATCAGTGTGGCAAACTTTATTTGAACTGATGTATTTTGCTTTACCTTATCAAAGGTTTAAAAAGCATAGTGATAACAAGCTCATTGCATAGACACTTTCAAGATTAATAAGCTATCTTAAAACTTTCTTCATTGTCTCCACACTTCAGTTCACCAAGCTTTCTGTATCTGAACATTTTAGAGAGGCTTCAAGCAACTTTCAGGGGGCTCACTTAAAATTCAGAGCATGCCATGATGAAGGCAAGCTTTTCTGCAATGGCTTTGAAGCGACCAAGTAACCCACTGACTTGCATTACAGACACAGTTCATGACAGACTTGTCCTCATGAATCTCTGAAATTGCTCTTTTCAGTCATGCTCCAAGCTCTGCTCTTGCCTACCGCCACACCCCTTTCTATACCTCTCACCAAGAGCTGCTTCTATCTCCCTGATTCACATCATCCAATGAATGCTTTTCCAGAATTTTGGAAGTGGTGGCTTCAACTGTCTAAGCTCACACTCATGCTTTAAGACAGTAGGAATCCTAAAAGAGACTTCTGTCCATGGGGTAAGAGTATATTGGGCTCATCATTTGTCATGCCAACACCCCATTCTCCTTTTCCCTGTCTTTCTTTGTTGGTGTTTTACACACTTCTTGAACTGTAAGATTTCAAGGAAAGAAGGCAAGTTCTTACCATGTGTTTATCTGGAGTCTGCCAGGTTGGGTCTGTGCCCTTCGTGGTATTTGTGATAGAGAGTGCCCAGGTGTCTGGGGGTATTTTAGGGAATGTAGTAGGCACAGGTGCTGTGCTAAATTCCCTAAAAACAGAGGACTGGAGAAGCAGGGGCCATTACAATACTTCCTCCTTTTTCTCAACAGCCATTTTAGCCCAGGTGGTAATAAATGAGCTAACCTGGGGGCAAGGGCCACAGCCCCTGTCTGTTATGCCCTTGGAAAAGGGGTGGCTTTTTTTGCCTTGATTAGTATCCAAGACAAATGAACATGACAAGGATTTTCTTTGGGATGATCTGGGTTCTACCAAGAAAAAACAGGGTGTGTGATCATCCGGTCTAAAGGAAATAAAATTCTTCCTGAATAGATTATGTTTAATTATGTCTTTTCTTTCTCCTCTGCCTTGGTTTTAGGTAGATGTGAAATAATGATTTGCACTGCACACAAATTCTCCACTTTTTAACCTGAAAATGGCTGGGCATGTAATGGTGAGAACAGGGAGAAAAATTTTCTTGGAGAAAGGTGTATTTCCTTCAGCATTCCTTTGGCTTGGTCCATAGTCATTTTGTTGAGCTCATCATCTGTGCCTGTCTGCTGACCCATCACCCTGCTTGTGACAATCTGGGCTCCCATTCTCAATTAAGATGCTTTAATGAAATTAATCACACTGACATAGCTGCATGGTCAAGTGCCACCTGTGAACCCTTTTAGTGCAACAGAAAGGGGAAAACAACAGGTTTGGATCTAGCTACATAAAAAGTTGAGAAGAAGACTAGAACCATGTTATTCAGGCATGAAGAAAATAGCATGTGAAGTGTTCTAGGGATGTGTATCGTGGAGTCATAGAATCATGGAATCTTGGAATCATGGAATCATAGAATGGTTTGGGTTGGAAGAGACCTTAAAGGTTATCTAGTTCCAACTCCCACACCATTCCAACCCTCCATGGGCACATCAAGTTGCTCAGGTCCCCACCCAAGCTGGCCTTCCCCACGTGTATGGAGAAGAATGTTCAGGACATGCCACAAAAGCAGAGAGCATCCCTAGCTGTTGGCCCCAAGATGCTTTGAGGAATGGTGGTAGGAGGTGTTGTTGCCCTCAGGATGCTCAGCAAGGGTCACTCAGGCTCTGGACTCAAGCAGTTACCACCTCTCTGGCTGGATGGGAAGGAAGATGACTGTAGCTCTGGGTAAGACGAGGTTCAAAAGGCAGTGCCTGAGAGTTGGGACTTTTTGGTGGTGTCTGAAAGCAATGTCTTAGAGATAAACTTAGACTGACTGCCAAACTTAGACTCAGAAAACCTGTTTCGTGGTGCTACTTCCATCTCCTGTACTTGCTCTGGCTACCAAATGTGTTGCAGGCATTCCATTCTCACCTGTCATGTAGGATGCAGGCTGTGACTGCACATGTGTCTGTGTTATGCAGCTAAATGTTCAGCCTTGTTCTAGAACTTGTACAAAGACTTTCCATCCCAACCTTGCACTTCTTATGCCCCACTCTTTGCAGAAGTTGCTCTCTCCAGCGTAACACAGAAAGAAATGAGAGAAACTGGTGGAGGCAGACTGGCTGAAGAAGCAATGTTGGTGATGCAAAGAGGATTCTGGGTTTGTTTATCCTGTCCTCTGTGTGGAGAGTGGAGAGCCCAGCCACAGCCTGTGCTGCAGCTCAGGCCTCGACACCCCGTTTGGATAGGCTGGCACCATTTCCCAGCAGAAACCCTGAGCTCTTCTGTTCCTGGGCAGGATGAGGATGTTTTGAGCACAAGCTGTGGGTGAGCTGCCACCAGCCAGCTGTCAAGAAAGGGACAGGGTCAGATGGCTCGTGCTGCTTAACCCGGGGCTCAAAACTGTGCTTCAATGAAAATTGCAGAGAAGTGATTCAGAAAAGCTAAAGAAAAAGATGGGAATTCGAAAGCACAGAATAACTGTTTCACCATCCTCCCTTTCCTCCATTCATCAGCCCTGCACACTCTCTTAAAGGGAGGGGGCCTGTGGACACCTTGAAGGGCATTTGCACACACACACACACACACTCCCCTCCCCCACATTTCTTTTTATTGCCTCACTTCTACCTGTAATGAAAAAAGGTCCCTGCTGTGGTCAGACTTTGTGTTGTTTGATTTAAGCACAGATCACAGTGATGAGGGCTTAGCGAAGGCCTTTTGTGTGTGTTTAACACTACAGCTGCCAAGGTGAAGAGAAAACCCAACAGACGAAGCAAGATGCTCTAAATACTAATAAAGTCTGAGGGTGATTGGAAGGAGTGGAAATGGGACAGCCCACAATCCAGGTAATTAAGCTGTAAAGCCCACAGAGGAAGGGCTGTCACCAAGTCATCTGATGTGGGATGAAGACCAAAGCACGGTGTGATTCTTTGTCTCTTAATCCCCTCCTCCGCTCCCCAGCATGTTCTTATTTCCCTATAAAGTCTTTATATGAAAGGTAGAAAAAAAATGATTTAAAAAAAATCCTGAAGGATAAATCTTGTAATTCAGAGCACTGAACAGCTGGTAGTTTAAAGCGCAGAACAGCAGTTTAGTGATTAATTTACCTCTTTAAAATGCTGAACAATACAATGCAATAAAATATAAAATTTTATTTTGTATGGCCTCCTTCAAACCGACTGTATCCTGAAGCTCTTTCTAAAGTTAAAGTGCAGCTACAGAGTTAAATAATCAGTAACAGCAGAAGGGAGAGGTAAAAAGAGAGATGTGCAAGCAATAAAAAGATCAGCTCCACAGGAGCCCCCCTCCAGTCCATTTAATTTTACCGAAATAAAGTAGCCTTTTGCCATGGTTTTTACATACTGATGGATTTTCGCCTCACATGCCCTTTCCCTCTTCTTCCATCTTATACGAGCATCCCTGTGCCGCTGCCGCTGCCGCCACTCCCCCGCGGCACCAGCGAGCGGCTGGTACCGCCACGGGCTGCCCCTCTCGGCATCGACCCCCGCCCCGCGGTTCAGTGGCACCTCCAGCGGGTCGCTCTGGCACCGCCTCAGCGCGGGTCCTGCCCTTTTTGTCCCCTTGCCCCAGAAAGAGAACTCCGGCAGCCTGCTGTGGGCTCGCACTTGCTGAGTGTGACCCCTCTGGGCACAGCACGGGATGAAGTTCAGTCCTCTCGCACAGCGAGCTGTGACTGCCACGGGTGTGCGTGAGTGTGTGTGACGGTTTGGACACAAATCCAGGGGAAACAACCCGAGAGGGGCGCCTCTCTCTCTCTCTCCTGCCTGCCAGGCAAGCAGGCCCCGGCAGCGCCTCCACCACGGTATCGGGAAAATAATTTCTTGAGTGAAAGTGAAAACAACCTATTTATTTAACAAACAGAGTCCTCCACTGTCACGGGGCAAAAAGGATATTGAAACCCCCTCCCCTGTCCCCTAAAAGAGGACTATGGATTTGAGAGTTCTTTCTGTAGGTAAAACCTGCAGTCCTACTCTGGGCCGGGCCTGAAGATCCCCCTTGGAGGGTCCCCTTGAGCAGGTTCCAGAGATGGTAGCTGGTCTTGGATGAAGAAGCAAGCCAAAAACAGTCCACAAAGGAACAGAAGCCGCTGAGGCAGATCACAGTCCCTTCTCCACTGAAAGCCGAAGAGACTAGAGAGTAAAAGTCCTCTAACCAACAAGTGTTGTCAGAACTGGGAGAGAAAAGAATGCAAAACATTCTAGATGCAAGGTCAGGCTAGCCGCTGTGAAGAGTTCTCTCGGCTGCTCTCTCCCCCCTTTGCAATTTAAAGGTACACTAGAGATCAAGCAGGCAATGGGGAATACAGTATGGTCATAGAATCACCCCAAGACAGTGTGCCCTGTGTGTGTGTGTTCAGAGGGGGGAGATAAGAAAGGTGGAGGGGAAATCAGGCGGATAATGATTTTGGTTATGGGCAGAAATGCATTAGCTTGAGGCGGACGTGGGCAAATTCATCCCTGGCGTAACATCGCTGAGCTCCCAGAGACAGCAGCAGGGAGTCATTTTACCCACGAAAATAAGGAGCCACGCTACCCTCATCTGTCAAGCGCAGCACAAAGCAAAGATGTGAAGAGCCCTGCCTGGGGTGGGGGCTGAGGGGGTCTGCATGTTTTGGGAACACTTCACATCTACAGCGTTTGGGCTTCCTGAAGTAAAGCTCTGTCTGCCTGTGTTGTCCTTCCACTGGGTAATAATCAGGGAGCTAGTTAGCAGACAGACGCTAAACCTGACTGCATTTAGCATTTCAGAATAATGAATAGATTTGCAAATGATGTTTCAAGGCTGCTTCTTTTTCAAACAATGGCATCAGTAATATTCCCAGATCCTTTGACTTTGCAATTGCCTTTCTCAGACAGTAAAATGTTGCAATTCGCTTTCTGGGAGAGGCAGAAGGGAAGTGGCATTTCTAAGTAATTTCAAGAAATGGCTTTTAAAGGGAAAAGTACGTGCTGATAAGCTGCTCGCCTAAACTCACAGCTGAGTTGCACCGTGCTGGTGGCACTGCTCTGATTTTACGCCATGGGACCTGGGAGTTTCCCTCCTCACTCCCACGGACTCATTTCCTCCCTGGTGGGCTTTTACCGTAGTGCTGACGAGCTCAGACTCTGGTCCTGAAACCATGAAGCAAGGCTGCCGGCCTAAACACACAGCCTAGAATTTGCTTGAATTCTTATGTATTC
The DNA here is from genome assembly GCA_013398955.1 of Callaeas wilsoni. Lineage (NCBI taxonomy): Eukaryota > Metazoa > Chordata > Aves > Passeriformes > Callaeidae > Callaeas > Callaeas wilsoni. The sequence goes on from VWPU01010926.1 coordinate 29,312, forward strand.
AGCCTGAAAACTTTTGAATCTTGCCGCGGGGATTTGAAGGTCGCCCTCCCGACAGCAAAGTGTACGGCACCGCAGCCCGCAGCTGAAAAGGCACCTCGTGGTTTCCAAAACCAGAGCAGGGCTTGCCTCTCGCTTTCGCTCTTGCGCTCCCTCTCCGCTAAACCCATCTTTAATATGGATCTAATTCCGACTACATTGCAGCGCCGCGAAATCACATTAGGCAGCGCGAGGAGACTCGCCGCCCCTTCAAGCATGATAAACTCTTGATTGCTTCCCCGAAGCTCTAATGAGCCCGCGTGGGCTGGGCGTGATGGAGAGAGAGCTGCCGGGGCGTGCGGGGAACAGCGGGGGCCGCTTCTCCTCCGGGGGAGCCGCGGGACCCAAACCGGCAGCCCGGGCTCGCGTTCTTTTCCGCTCACAGACCGAGACTCCTGAGAATTCCCCTAACAGGCGGCCAGGGCAGGAGAGCGGCATTCCCGCACCGGGCAGCTCTCCCTGCCTTCCCCGCACTGGCAGGCGGAGCAGCGCATCGCTGTTCTCCCCTTCCCAGGGACCCTCCGGCGCTGCGCGGAGCCGAAAGCGATGCTTTATCTCGCCTCTGCGTGAGCCAGACGGAAAGGTTGCAGCAAAGGTGGGAGGTGTTAATGATGGGTTGGCACAAGGCAGTGCTTATCTCTTTAAGAAATGGAAATGAGGTCTAATTAGCATATACTGGTTGCAATTAGCATATAAGTCCCGTTCGGGGACTTGGAGGAAGGAAAAGGACTAGGCAGCAACTTAATGGGATTTTATTAGACGAAATTAGCCAGCACTGAACAGTCATAAAAATATCTAAATTATTAGTAGCTCTGGCAATTTATTGTGAGTGCTTCCCGGACATGCTAATGTCTATTGGGTCTGCGTCATGCCTGCTAATCACAAAAACAAACTGTGGGACAAGAGTAATCTATCTGCTGTACATTGTTATGCTATTGTAGGCACAATGTGACAGCTTTATACGCATATATATGTGCGTGTGTGGCGTGGTTCGAGGGGTGCGGTTTTGCTAATGCCTTATGAGTTATGTAAATGGGATACGTTTGAGCAAAAATGACAAACTGGTCTCTACAGAAACAATCTCACCTATAATACAGGGGAGAGAAGAGGAGGCTGAAGCATGGGGCTTTTGTTGAAGCATAATGAAATGCAAACCCCCGATAGTCGTGGCAATCGCATGCATTCAGAGGCCAGAAGAAAAACCCTTCTGTGTAAGATGATGATCTATAGAAACAAAAAGGATATTTTAAAAAAACAACATCACTCAAATATACATATCTTTAACATGTCCATGCTTTCCCTCATCCCCACACAGGTTAGATGCATTTTTTAATGAGCACCTTCTACAACATCCACTGTAAGTGAGGTCCAGCTATTGTCTCTCTCCAAATGTGAGCAGCTGAGGTGGATGCCATGAAAGTGAGGTGACTAAGAATCAACATTTTTAATTTATAATGAAAGGTCAAGCAGAGTGACCCAAGATGGGTTCTGATAGAAAGTTTGCTGCTCAGACAGGGAAAAAAATCCCCATGATAAGAAAAATTACACTGCTCTTCCCAAGCTCCCTGCTCAGTATTTGAAGATAGAAGCCATTCCTTCAAGCTTTTTCTGCTGTACCACTGTAGGACTTCTGGGTTGATCCAGCACGGTCTTGGCTAACCAGCAGGTGTGGGTGCCCTGGCACTGGGAGTGGGATGACACCAAGGATTATCCTCCTTGTGTTTTTATGAAACAAAGTGGAATTATTCCAAACATTGTCAGGACCAGCATGAGCTCTTGACACTTGCTGGTGGCTGTGTTTTCACTGCAAGAAGGAACAACAGATAAGCAGGAGGAATGTTGTACTGCACCTTTTAGGGCCAGATTCCTTGTGTTAATTTATAAGTGGTGCATTTGATCATATTATATATGTAAGTAACTCCATAAAAATGTCAGGTTGGCAAAAGGATCATAGAGGCTAATTTAACAGAAGCTAATAAGTTAAAAAACAAAACTAAGAAGAAAACAAAAAAAAGATAAAAGTAATCTTAAATGTTTGATATAGCTCACCTGGCCTCCTGTTTTGGAGAAAGATTTGGAACAACTTCTGCATTTCATCTGTTTGATATGTTCAGAGCATGGTGAGTGTCTCTGCAATGTTGACTGTGGTGCCTGATGAGGAACCCAATTTACATATTCTCAATTTAATCTAAAGTAGGCACTAATTGATTACTGCTGAATGTCAGCACGCTCTGATTATCTGCTCAAGATGCTCTGGAAAAGAAAAAAACCTACAACCCCGAGCAGCAAGTGGGAAGGAGGCGTTCAAATTTAGTCTGCTGCGTGTGCTGGTTTTGACTGGGGCAGAGTGAATTTTTTCTATAGTAGTTCATATGGGTCTGTGTTTGGGATTTGAGCTGGAACAGTGTAGGATAACACAGGGGTGGTTTCATTACTGCCGAGCTCACACAGAGTCAGAGCCTTTTCTGCTCCCCACCCCAACCCACCAGTGAGGAGGCTGAGGGGGCACCACCAGGACAGCTGACCCCAGATGACCCAAGGGATATCCCAGAGCATATGGTATCATGATCTGCATATAGAGCTGGGGGAAGAGGAAGAAGGGAGGAGGTACATTCAGAGTGATGATGTTTGTCTCCCCAAGTCACCATCACACGTGATGCAGCCCTGCTCTCCTGGGCATGGCTGCCCATGGGAAGCAGGGAATGAATTCCTGGTTTTGCTTTGCTGGCACTCATGGCTTTTGCTTTACCTGTTAAACTGTATTTATCTCAACCTACAAGTTTTCTGAGTTTTCTCATTTTTACACTTTCAGTTCTCTCCCCTATCCCAGCATGGGAGGAGTGAGCAGCTGGCTGTGTGTTGCATAGTTGCCATCTGGAGTTAAACCACAACACCATGGAAAGACTGTTTGCTCTTTTACCTGAAATTATATAAAGGTGTTAATTATCCAGGCCTAAGGCTGTTAAGTGACTGTTGCTTTGTCGTGTCCTTCCAAAGCAAATGAGATGGATACAGAATTGTCCTTGCTTTCTGACTGATTTTTCTTAAACAAGACATCTCTTCTACAGGGTTTTTCTCATCTCCCAACCCTGTCCTTAACAGTTTCAGACTCTGACCCTGAACATCCTTTCCCTGACTTGGAAGGCACAATATGAGGTCAGAGAAGGAAGCTCAGGTGGGCATTTAATATACCATGCTGAATTTCAAGAGACAAGCCATTGAATCTCAGTAGTGTGTGATCCCTGAATCCGGGACTGGGAGGAAAGCATTCTGTAGTTGATCCTAGCTCTGCATGCAATTTGGGCCAAGTCTCATATCTTTAAACCACAGTCTCCTCTCCCATGGCTGGACAGCCTCTTCTTTGCAGACAGCAAGGACCATCTCTCACTACAGAGAGAGATGGACAGGGCTTATCATAAGGAAACCTTGGCTGATGTAACACAACTAATCACACATTCTCGGTCAGGTGCATTACAACTTTTTACTTTCATATATTCCTACGTTATTTTAGAACTCTTTTCTTTTGCTGAGACCTGAGCTTTTGGGGTTGGTTTGTTTGTTTTGGTAAGCCTTCTTATCTGGGCACTGAGCCTAGCATTAATTTGTTTGTGTACTTTGTAGCATGCCTGGTTCTGTACCTGGAGATAGGTATCTATCTATTATTTAAATAAATGCCTACGCTCTGCATGAGGAATAAGTCACCATGAACAAAAATTTTAAATAGGTAAGCTAGATGCAGCGAGAAAATGCTCCCTTACTGTTTCCTTTTTCTTTCCTTTCTGTGCCTGGGTACAATTAAGTAGCAAATTGCTGCTTCTTTGAATCGCAGTAGGTTTAATCAACAACACTGTAGCAAGGCCATTTTTTCCAGGCTCCGTCTTGGTATGTGGGGCTATTTCCCCAGCTGAAGTACCTTCCAGTTTAGATCCTGTCATGCAGAAAGCCTTTTCTTCGTGTATGCTCTCCCTCTGTGGTTTCCACGAGAGCTCTGCCCTCCAGCTTTTCCAATTCAGCATTCACGGTATGAACTTGTGTGTTTGGGAAGCTGCCAGGGGATGGGGAGCTAAGGCAGCAGCCAGTGCCGTGTGGAACTGTTGTGTTTTTTATTTCTTTTGAGCAGTTAATCTCCATTAGATTGCCCAGCTCCTGTTATGCGTCTCTGATATGGATAAAGGTCTGTGTAGCCAATGCTGTCATTAAGAAATTTCCCTTCCTGTTAGTGCTGCTTGTTAAGGTCTGAATGCTTGAACACTTTAAGTATGTCAAGTAGTGACTCTAAATCCATTTAATTTTTTTTTTTTTTTAATCCTGCACCACTTTGGCTTCCTCTCATGGATGCATTTCTGATTACGTTTTGGTCTATCCCAAACACTTGCCTGCCTGCTTCCAGCTCCTTCCATTTTCCCTTAGATGGGGAAACAATCCATATGGGGAACAACCCATATTGTCCAGTGCCTAGCAGAACTATTGCTGCATCCCAAAGTCCAACAAAGTCAGTCTTTATGCTTTCCAGAGCTGTCCCACAAATCTCCCCAGTGTTAGATTTTCACACCCTGTACCTCGCTGCCTGCTCATCCCCTGCCATTCATCTTCCCAGTTCCCTGTTGCACTGATACATGTCCACAGTTCTGTGCCCTGGGTGGCCTGGGGGCCTGCTCCCTCCCCTCACTGTCCTGGCCAGCAGGGCTGGGCTTTCCACTGGGGAAATGGAATGCAGACATGCCTCCAACAACCATGTCCAGCCCTCACAAGGAGGGAACACTTCCACATTAGTTGCAGGCTGTGGTCCTGATCTGTCTTCCAAGTAACACAAAGACAACAGCAGCCAGAGGAGGGAGAACTAGGCGGAAAAGCAGAAGCTTGGTAGTTTTCCCCAAGCACTTCTCCCTTTCTCTCCTCATCCTCAACTCTGTTCCTGCCCTCTGGACTCACCTGCCTTCCAGTTTGAGACCTGAGTCTTCAGAGTGTCTCCAAGTGCTGGCCTGGGCACAAGGGTGGAGTGGCCTGGAGGAGCCCTCGTGCTTCCTCTGCATTCCCAGCTGTGAGCAGCACGTACAAGTCCCACATCGCTGGGCACTTTCCAAATTCAGCAGAAAGGTGCAAGGCATTTTCTGAAGCAATCTGCATACTTTCCTCCTGAATCTTATTCCCCTTCAGCAGGGGCATCTAACCAAGCCCTCTACGGATCAGGGCTCAGCCTTGGCAGGCAAGGGAGGAGCTCCACTTGGCCTGGATGTTCATTCAGGCAGGCAGGTCTTCCTAAATCTCTCCATTTCCTCCCTCTGGCAAGGGAATGAGACACCCCGTGCTCCAAGAGCTGCCCACAGCTTTCCGTTCTTTTCATTTTCCCCTTTATTTCAGTCCCTCTTCTCTGTCATTGTCTATCATTTGCCCACTACCCCTGCACAGGTCTGCCCTTCCCTCAGCCTCCTCAACCCTCCTGTCTCCCCTTTGGAGACCCAGCCACCCCGCTCCTCCCCCATGCCCAGTGCCTTCCCAAAGTCCCTTTTCCTGTTTGGAACCCTTTGTTCTTACAGTTGTCTGTCAGCTAGGCCTTCATTTTGAAAGCAAATCAAAGACAGTCTGTTGTGAGAAAATGGAGAAGTGGTGAAATAACAGGGGATAGGAGAAAGCTGAGATTAGAAAACCCCCATTTTGTTCTCTCTTTCTTTTTCTGGTTTTGGCACAGGTAGTGCCAGAGTTGTAAGCTGTATAAATTCTTCTTTTCTTATCCTAGGAAAGGCCAGTTCCTGTTTTATCACAGAGGAAAATCATTCCAGCAAAAACGGGAGCATGCTATATATTTTGATTGTAAAAATGCTGCATTAGAGGAACTCATACAAATTTCAATGCTGAGCCGAAGATTTCAACAAAATACAAGGCAGCAATTGCTGAAAATCATAATTAATAATTAGTTATTATCCTATAACTATCACAATAATTAATGTGCAGTGTTTCGCTTCACCAGTTTTTTTCAAAATATTTGATTATTTCTGCCTTCACGGTGCGAATTTCAGGTGCTGAAAATGAGTTGCTTTGCACCAGTAGATCTCCTGAATATGCAATGAAGAAACCCGCAGCAGCCAGAGCCCCAGCCAAGGCAGGAGATGAGACGGTGAGCTGGGAAACAAAGGTGAAGGAGAGAAGCAATGAAAGTGAAGCGTTCCGTACAATAGCTAAAATACAAATCTCTGGAGACTTAAAGATATTGCATGAACATCAATTTCGCATGCCTATTGTCTGAGTGGTATTAGCGTGCGCAGGACTCGCGGCCCCCCTTCCTCTGGGCGAGGGGAGCATCATAGCAAATCAGGAAATAGCATAATTGAATCAGCTCCAGCACATGACAGGGCTTAAAACCCACCCAGAGGAGGCTCTGAAATGACCACACATCCCAAGCACCTTGGCATCCCCCCCTCCCAAATTACTTCTGTGAGTAAAGCAAGCAAGATTTAAGCCACAGCAGGAGACGGTCCAGTCGTGGATTTCATTAGTGGTCTCTCTGGCCATCTGTGAGACTTTATGACCAAGAAGCCGGATGAAACAGCTTTCTAGAAACTTCTTTAGAGAAAAGACAGCTGGAAAAAAATGCGAGTCATGATGCTGTTTACAGAGAGTTGGTTTTGAATTTAGGAATAAAACAAAACGCCAGTAGTGCACTACTAAGATAACACACGAGAGTCAGAACATGCTGCTGCAGTTGGAGAGGTACCATTCCCATTCCCCTCTCCCTCCCCTTTCACCCCTACATAAAAGTTGACAATTAGTTTTTACTGCACATACATGAAGGGAGATACATGCTTTGGCCTCTATGTGAGAGCAATAATTCTCTTAAATTGATGTGTCAGCGAACTAAAACTCAATATTTTTTTTTCGCACGGTGTATTTTGCAGTCGGAGGACCTTCACTAATCGGAATAAAGCAATTTGGCTCCCTGTCATTGCTCACTGAAAACATATGAGCTGGTTGGCACATATGGCCTCCTAGATTTATCAGTGTCTCCCATCTAGTGCATGGGAGGTTCAGGGCTGCAGCTCAGAGAGGAGTGAATTTTTATGAATGCTTTTTCCCCTCCCTGAGAATTCCCAGAGCTAGATTTATTCCTTAGTTTCAGAAATATTTTATTTATTATCCATATCCTTTTAAGGTCAAATCAAAGTCATATTTTACATTTTTTTAATTTGCATTGCTATGTCTTCATGGCTTTGTTCACGGAAATAAAAAGCACAACAATCCAAAATTTGGGAGAAGTACTGTTCCCATAGCTCTTCTTTGCTTTCTTTCCTGCGAGTGCCGTGATGTGAACATACACAGCTGTCCTTTCACGGGACCTCTGTAAAATGGATTTGCTGCATCTTGCATCAGGTTTGTGAAAGGCCAGCTGTGGTGTCATGTCTTTGTCATGCTGTCTCCAAGGAAGTCCTCACCTCGGTCCCAGCTGAACTGGTGCCATTTACACTGATGCAGTGCTGGGGTAGATGGGATAGGCGTGTTTTAACAGTCAGCCTTTGCAGCTTGATTACACCAGAAAATGCCCTTTTGCCTCACTGTCTCTGTGCCCTGTAGTCCCCACTCTCTCCTCCTACTGCTCCAGGGGTTGCTCTTTGCCAGCTCTTGAACTTGTGCTTTAGCCGAGAGGAACTTTTCTCAGCCTTCAGATAATGTGAACCACAAAACCACGCTGGGATCCCATGGCAAACACCCCGTCATGCCTCTGGTTACAGAGAAAGGGGTGTTCTGCATGGCGTATGGCAGATGTTAGTGGACAAGTTACTTCAGAGCTGTGCCAAGGAGAATGATTGATTGAGGTTGGAGAACTGTTTGAGTGTCCAGGCAACTCTTCCAGTGCCTGGTCATGAGAAAAGGGGCAGCCCAGTCAGGGGCAGCCTTCAATGGGGAGAAAGAGTGGGGTTGGATTCCCATTCTGATCTTGCGCACAGCCTGGCACAAGGCTGGGACCGTGCTGCTGGCAGCACCACAGTGAAACTCCTGTGTCTATGGTGACAGTATCCAAGGCCTTGTTCCCGTCCCCTGTAAATGACCTTAGGGTCAGATGGGACCTAAAACACAAGCTGCACTTCAGTGGAAACCAGGAGGAGATTAACAGTGGATGAAAAAATTTTCCAATGTATGTGTTTGAGGAGTTAGTTTCTTGCTAGCTACTCTCCTAAACCCTCCTCTTCTCTTAGCCATTCTCACCAGAAATCAGAAGTACTTTGAAGGCTGGCTGCCTGGCTGGCTTGGTAAGAGGCACATGGGCACTGCTGTCCTTCTGGTTATGGGCTTCTACTTGCTCCTGATCCATGCAGGAGGCTTAACCATCCAGGCCAAGCCTTCAGCTAGGACATGCCAGTCTGGAAAGTGGCAGCTTGGTCTTTTCCACAAATGAGACACAACGTCTGTGCTTGAGATAGAAGGGGTCCTTCCTGTGCCTCCCTTTCAGCCTTTCCCTGGAGGTGACCTGCTGATCTCAGCAGCTGGGAGAGGACATGCTATCTTTGGCTTCTCCTGCTTTTATTCCCATCTACCCTTGGCATGTGGTGGAGAGAATGCTAAGAATATTGGTTAATAACCAGAGAAAAATATCTCAAGCCTTTGTAAGTCCATTTCCCCTTTTAATCACAGTCTCTCTAATGATCTGTATTTTTCTTACTTATCATTTCCTTTGTTCATGCCCATTACAGAGTTACTCACAATTTTAGCTCAAACAATACCTCTTAAATAAGGGGATAGTATTAAGTGCATCAGCACAAGGAGGGGAAGCTGATTTTAAAAACTGAAAGTACTGCTTGATTTCCACTTTCAAAGCATTTAATTTCACCTGGTCCACACTTTTAATATTTTCCAATAAAATAACTAGATGGGGGCACATTAAAATGGTCTCAGTTGAGCTGTTTTAATAAAAGGAGAAAGTTTAAAGAGCTCGGCCATGGATGAAAAGCCATTTAAAACAGGCTGGTTGGGTATTTCTGGCATGGATGCATGAGGTATCTGTCTCCACCTCTAATTAAAAGCTCTATATTGTTCAGTTCTACAGCACTCCACATGACAGACATCTGAAACACCCAGGAGACCACCACGTTGCCCTGTGCTGCACCTCACTCTCAGCACGGCCCCGTACACGTATGTACAATTTATCCTGCCTGTGGTCCTTGGGGTTTGGATCTTTGTGCCTTACAGTCCTGTCAGCCTGGCAGGGCAGTTGCAGCTTTTGGAAGTGAATTATTCCGGGTAACAATGAGCTCCTGGAAAAATGACACAATCTTCTGCAGCACAGGTAGAACTACAGAGTCCAGAACAGAGAACAGCATTAATGGTATGAAGAAAACTTGCTTTGTTCTGCATCCTTCCCTGTAAAATGTTCCCATTGGCATTTCAGGGGGATTTACATCAAAGAAAAAGCAACTGGGTGCTTTTCCTGCAGTTATTGGCCTACCAGAACTAGCAGGAAGCTGGACTTGCTTTGATGGGGAGGTATCACTTGTTATCTATCTGAGCAATTCCCAGTCTGTGGGAATCTGGTGAAACTAAAGGCAAAAGGGCTATCCAGTGGGTGAATACACTGGAAAACCACCAAAAATCCTCACACATCAGCCTTGGTCCTAACTGTGACTTGCAACCCCTCAATCCTTTGTAACACAGCACCACGTTTGTAAGCTATGAAACATCTAGAATGCTCTCTGACAACATTCATATCTGAAGAAAGGGAAAGCAAAAAATTATCTTTCTTTTTCTTTTTGAAAACCTGGCTTAAACAGGCTGTACATATTGAACAGTTTTCTATTTTGCCATGAATGACTGTTGTGTACCAACAGGAGGAAGGTGTACATCTCGTTTTGGATGTCTCAAAGTGCAGAGGCACAGGTTTTGCTGAATTTGGTCAGGGAGAAAAATGAGTGACTATAAATGAGGACGGAATTCTCTTAAGAATCTGGTAGCAAATACATTTTCACCAAGGGTTTCTTGGTGCGGGATGGACCTGAAAAGGATCATTCTTCTCCTATGTAAACATCCAATGCAAACCGTGATGCTGTTTGTAGGTGACAACTCATCCATTGTGCAACTGCACAGAAACAGTATTAGTATCCCTATAAAGCATAGTTACTGTCTACAAGGAATACTCAGATGGCAAAAGCAGCACTAGAATTCTTCATACACAAAAGAACTAATTAATTCCGACATCAAATAAGGAGTGTGGGAAGTTAATTGTTCTAAACCCCATTTCACAGCTAGGTGTAGGAGCTAGTAGGACTGGGTGCATAAGTGATATTGTGGAAAGAATGGTCAAGTGACTTGTGTGACATTCAATAACCAAGGGAGCAGGAGAGGCAAGGATTTATCCAGTTTCAGGTTCCAGGTAGATCTTCTGTTTATTAGATCATATTAGATCTTGAAGGCTCTGTGGATATTGGTATGCTTTTATTGGCCATTTCCACTGCATGTTATTTCCCCATGGTTTTCAATCTTATCCTTTAAGGCCAACATTTGTTGTCAAAGATTATAAAAATGTACAACAGATTACATTTTAATGGAGCATTCTGAAATAACAAGGTATATTTTCCCCTCTGCCTCTAGTCTCATTGCTGCCAGTGTGATCTCCTCCAGGACAAGGGCACTGGAAACGTTAACAGACAAAATGCTGTTGGGATTTGAACCACATCATCAAGAAGCAGTGCCAGAAACCTTCTGCTGTGTTTGCCTCTCTGAGGAGAGCTGCACTGGTGCAGAAACTGTGAGAAAATATCTTTGAAAGGGATGCAGGAGGGAATGAAGGGAGAGGAAAGGCACAATCAACGAATGGTTGAATCAGGAAGGCACCTCTAGATCTTGGCTAGTCCTGTCTCCTTGGTCAGAGCAGTTCACTTACAGCAAATTTGCTCAGAGAATGTCCAGTCAGGTATGAAATATCTCCAGAAAAGGAGACACCACAGTCTCTGGACAACCTGCTGCATGTTCAACCCCTCTTACCATAAAATGTTTTTTTATTATGTTTAAATGGAAGTTCTCTCTTGTCCACATTACCATACAACACTTCCTTGCCATCCTGTTCCACCACTTCTTCACTCGATTGCAAGTAACCACCTCCCTCCCGTGCCAGCCCTACTATAAAACACTCTTCAGGGTGACCAGCCTGTTGACAAAACTTCTTGGTCTCCCTTGATCAGGTGAATCCCATCTCTTCCTACCAGTCCTTGATGTTCAAAGAGAGCCCCACAACGACAAAAGCCGAATATCTGCTGTCGGTGTTATCTGCACAACCAGATGTTGACACACTGAATCTGTTTTTTCCTTCTCAAGCCCTTCCCCATCACTGGCAGGGTTGAAGACAAAACCAATTTAACACACTGTAGGTTTTCCTGGGTGTACACTGGTGGGACACAGCAATTCAGCTGAGTCTAGTGAGGCTTAGCAGGGGACCTGGGTGGTGTCCAGGGTGAAATGGCAGCTATGGTGGAAGAACGCCCCTTGTGTTTTTCTTTTGCATGATATGAAATAAACAATCTCAGGAACTCTGGCAAGACAGTCACTGAGTTTGGGAGTTTTTTTCTCATGTCATTTTGCCTGCTGAAGAGAAACTACTGCAAAACAACCAATGTCAATACTCATAGCTCTTGAATTTTCCAAGGCAGCCTCTTCTCCATCTGGCACTGCCTCATGCTGCTTACTTTGAGGTCTCACAAAATCACGCTTGCGGGTGGTATGATTGTTCCTTGAGAAGCAACATTAGGGAGGGCACCATCCCCTCCAGTACTTGCTGAATATTCCTTGTTGCCTTAGTTCTTTGCTCCATTTAGTGATGTGAAAGGTAGGAATGGAAGTGCTTTGAACAAGTCCCAGGGGCCTCAGAACAGAAAAAGGAATATATCTGAGGAAAGGGAGAGTATCTGAGAAGAGAGGAGTTATCAGCATGAGAGACCTCAAGCTGAGTGACTGAGAGTTGACATTCCTTCTATTTATTTATAAAATTTGTAACTGTGAAAATTAGCCTTAGAAGCTGTAGCCCCATTACTGTTAGTTTTATCATCCTTCTAAGACATACCCTGAGGCATTCCTAGAGATTGAATCCTACTGTACTTTGCAATAAGCCCATAATTGATTATGCTATGGAGCTTTAATATGGGTTGAGAAATGGAATCCAGAGTAAATACATTCAGAATTTTGCTAGTAGACCAAATTTAAAACTGGTTTTCTGAACCTATCAGGATTATTCCTTCTCAGCTCATGATTTAATTTGAACTAGCCACCCTGAGGGGTGCAGTGTGTCTGGCCTATCTGCTTGCTAGGCTTCTCTAAAGAAGTTTATCCTGTACACTTCACCTGTAAATTTGTAAAGATGAGATTAGATTCTAACATTATTCATTAGAGGTCACTTTGGGTTCCACCTAGTGCTTCCTCCAGTAAAGTCTGTCAACAATCTCATGACACACATTTGCTGATTTCTTTCATTTCTGAAAAACAAGTACATTAAACAATATTCAAGGGAGAAATTAATTAGGTGGTGATTGTCATTTGCCACTGTATTTCTCAGTTTAAAATATAGCCCATGTAACCGTCTTGACTTCCTTTTTTTTCCTGGTTCACGCATTTGATGAAAACCTATCCTTTCCAAAAGAAGTTTGTTCATTTTGCTCAAAAATGAGGAATGAGGTGTTGGGCTCTTTCCCTTTCATTAGAAAGGTTCTCCTTTCCTTTCTTCAGGTGCTAAGGACCATATTATTTCCTTTGATATGCAGCTGGCTCCTGCTGATTTTAGCTAATTCCAGGGCTTAAAGTTGGCTAACTTGTAGACTTGGTAGAAATGGAAGTTTCTTAAAGCACATCATTTACTGCCTAGGAGGCATCCTAAACAAGCAAATCCAAAGATGTTGGTACAAGCAAAAGGAATTTTGTTCAGAAATCACAGAATTAGCACTGTTTTCTGACCGATTTAAATCCTGGATTTGTTTCTGGACCATAAGTCTCTACTGAAAAATTTGCTTGTGAGGTTCAGACTTCTGTATTGGTTTGAGGTGGAAGGTTTTTGATTTACAACATATTTTTATTCAAAAATACTCCTCATGAAACAGTGTTATTGTCTCTGTGTGGTCTTAGAAGAAAAAATAATTTGTTTCATATTCCCCACTGGAAAAGAACTCTCTCTCTTTCTCACTCTCTCTTTTTTTTCTCTCTTCTCATCAATAGCTACAAAATTGGTTAATTTCCTCAGAACCATTACACCAGTGGGTCTGCTCCATTAAGAAATCATTCACGAGGATTGTGTGTTTCTATGGATAATGTGCTGATTCTGGTGAAGTCTCCTTTCACATGTTCTTACCAAAATGTTATGATACTGTATTTTTGTTTTCTACAACCAACTAAGTGGAACAAATGCAAGGGAAAGAGAAAAAAATCCATCACGCCAAATTGGAGAGAGATGCAATGAAAGAGCAAAAATATTTCATGGTTTGAGCTCTTCCTTAGTCATCTCCACCGTAAAAGGGCGCATGATACCTTTGACCCACGATGTTTGCAGCTGCACATAGGTCAAGATGCAGCAAAAGTCATGTGTGGGAAGGCAAGGCATAGGTCATGAGGTGCACATAAACAAAAACCCTTTAATTTAAGCTTCTTCAGCAAGCATAGTGATGTTGTATTTGGATCAAGCTTTGAATCAACTGTCAAGTTAAATTGAAAGAAAAGGGAATATTTGGTAAATTTTTAAAGACCTGTTCCTCCTAATGCTGATCTTGGTCAAACTCTAGAAATGCATGCTTAATGTTATGCAATAAACTTAAATTTTAACATTGTCCTTTCTCACTTTTTATCTGGATTTTCATTGCTCCAGGGAGACCTTGATGAACATTACCTAGGTTTTGCTCTGGCACTGGGAGGTACCTACCTCTGCATACAGCAGCTCTCTGCAAAGTTTTGCCGTACAAAAACGTTTATCCCCATTTGAAAACACCACTTCGAGCTGTTGGAAACAGAAGTAGATGATGTGATCATTAAAACCTGAGGGTTTTGTGTCTGTTAAGGAAGTTTTTGTTTCTGCTGTAAAAGAAGGTTGACTGCAGAGCTTCTGGCAGGAAAGGCTTGGTGGTGCGAGCAAATGTAGACCAAAATGCAAAATCATTGTCATCTGTTTTGTATGGAGGAAGAACTTGGATTTGGAGGGCAGAGCCTAGCAAAACTGTTCCTTGTGAACTGTAATGCTTCATTGGCTAGAGAGACAAAACTCTGTGTGGGGGCAAGGATTCAGTGACGTGCTGGGCTGAGAACCACTCAAGAAATGGAGCTGACATTCTCTAGGACAAGTTTCTCCTGGTTTCTTTCATACAGATCCATTTTAACTTCCCAAAAAATCTAGTTACAAACCCTTGCAGGGATTCTGTTGCTTGATGGTGTTGATATCTGTTACCAAAGTGGACAGTCTTCTACTTTTCCCCATTGTCCTTCCGTCACAAAAGGAAAAGGACATTACCCCAGCAGTTTTTGTCTTGGCAACTTGTCCGTGCAGGACAGTGATTCCCTGCCTTGCAAAACTCATACAGGGGCAAGAAATTATTAATAGGCTGATAGACTGTACTGCTCTTCCCTGTGGGAAGCACTCTCAGACCTCAGGAGTTACAGGCACATGCAGAGAGGGCTATCTATGTGCAAGTATGTACGTCTGTATTTAAAATGCACAAATCTGGAGGGACAGGGAGTAGATTCTACTCCTGGGTGTGTTTTTATGTGCATCTCCAACCATCAAAATTGTTCTTTAGCCTTAAAGAGGAGATTTCTTGATTTTTGAAAGAGAGGATTTACTGCTAAGAACTTTGATTCTCATTCTCATTTGTAACCTGACATATTTCCCCTCTCCTTACTTGCTTGAAGTGGGAAAACAAAACTGATGAAAAAGCCTGTGTTAGAATGACATCATCCCCCCAACCCCTATAAATCTTATTGCAATACATCAGTGTATTTATGAGGTCTTTATTAGACAGGACTAATTTATTTTTCATTTGTGCTAAATTGTTTATGCCCTTTTAAAAGTGCACTGAATCCTCAGCGCTGGGCTTTTGGTTATCTGCCTGACAATGATGAAGTGTTATGTTCTAACAAGTGCATTAAGATCTTGTCCTGGTGCATATTCTGTGCTATTTGTGAAATGACAGTGATAAGGAGAGACAGACAGACATGGAATGGATAAGGTGTACATACATCTTAATTTTTAGTAAACTGCTCAAGCCAGTTCAAGTTGGTGGTGACCATTGCTTATTGTCTTCTTTGAAAAATCGGAATTCCCAAAGGAGTTTTCTCCTATTTAGATGATTAAATTGGGGTCATATTTGCAAAAGAACTCATTGCCAATTTGCAAAGTGTGCTTATGAAGATCTGCTTGCTTATTTTGGTGCCTGGGTGACAGCTGATTGATCCAATGAGAGGGCTGCTACCAGCCCTGTTTCTAGTAAAGTTATTACTTCACTAGCAAGTAGCTTCTAATTAGTATGCAGAGCCTGGCGTGAATTCATTCATGCTGGTCATGTTCCTGGGCTTGTGTGTTCTGGCTAGCCTCTGGCTAGCCTGGGAATCCAAGAGGTACCTTGCCAGCATGCTGCAGCTTTTCCAAGGGAATATGTAGGAGTAATTAACAAAAGCCTCTGACTGCCTGCACCAGCAGGATCTGTGCCATTCCGAAGCTCTCGTGCTTGATGAAAAGTCACTCACCACAGAGGCAAAGGGATCAGCAAAGAGCGTGTCTGGGGGCTGGGGGCTGGGGGATGCCTTCCTGGGCAGGAGGGGACAGCCCAGCCCTGCCTACACCTTAAAGTACAGGCCAGCCATGGCTGGGGAGCTCCTGGGGAAGGGGCAGGGCTGCATCCGAGCTCTCAAGTCACGAGTGGCATCACACAACACAGGCAGGGAAAAAACCACTGTTGGGTGCCAGTTTCGCAGTATCAGCCCTGCAAACGCTGCTCATTAATATTTCTTCCTCTGGGAAGTAGAGGAAAACCTCTGTGCCTCCTAGGGGAATTTCCAATTTGTCTCCCTCAGGAAAACAAGCCCTTTAACTCAGGGACAAGGACAGCAGCAAAAAGAATCTGTGAACCGTAGTTCTGTGGCCACTTGAAGTTCTCAGCTTAGCTGGTCTTGATGGATGGATCAAATTTGATTTAAAATAAGAGAATAAGTCGCTATTGATGTTTCTCAGATATGTGTTTTTTTTTTTTCTCTCAAACCTTCCAAGAAACAAGGCTATTTTGAATCTTTTCTCCATGTTAATGAATACAGCCTCAGGATTTTTTCTCACCCAGTTCCACACTTTGCCTTGCCATCATATTAGAGAGTGGTACAGCACGGAGAAGAAGTAGAAGAAATCTCACTATATGAAGAACACGACAGGAGAGTGACACAGGCTAGAAAATGTCTATCAAATCAGCTCGTTGCTGCAGAGGGGGAAGGGACACACATGGCCATTAATTCGGGGAAAAAATAGATATGATTTCCCACGCTGATAGAATGTTTGTTTTTTGGGCTTTTTTTCAGCAAACACTCCACGATTGCAGGGAAGTTTGTTTGGATTTATAGCAGAGAAAGGAGGAGAAGGGTGGAGTCCATCGTGTTTAAACCTCATCTGACTAGTAAATACAGCTATTGATCAGACACTCATTTTGTCACTAGATTTTGCGTTTTCCTTCTCTATGTGTGATTTTCCCTGGAGATGAGCCAAAAGAAACTGCCTGACCAGCTGAGAGCACAGTGTCATGCACACTCAGGTGACTTTCCCTGGACCCATGTTACAGGGTCTGTGCTAGTCGTGATGCTGCAGGTCGAAAGAGTCAGGACTATCCTGACTTCCGAGCTCTTCTGTCCAAACTGCATGGGGAAAACAGCAGCAAAAGTGGGGAAGGTCTCCTTCAAAAAACTCACCAGAGCTCCAGATTTTTTTAGCCGTCAGCCTGGTGGAGAGTTAATGCCAGCTCGTGATTACTTAGGGCATTGTATTTATGGCAAAGTGACATATGAAGCAGTACTTGACACCTCTGAATTTGTCAGTAAGATAACTGAGATCCTTAAGAGCTCAGTTGGCTGAAGTGTGAAGTCATCATCCTCCCGATTACCTGTGGAGAGCTGGGATGGGTATCTGACACACTAAAGAGGACATCTCGTGTCTTACCGCGTTGGAGTCTGGAAATTCTGCCTTTAAGCTGCCTTGGCAGAATCTCATGTGGCCAGAGCATAATTGAAAAATTTGTTTCCAGGGCAAATTTGAAAATTAAACAAGGACTTGAGGGAGTGGCCCCTATGGAAACCATGTCAACGAACAAACAGCATCGGAGGATTTCAGTGATGTTTGTATAAGGAGGATAATGTTTGCTTGATTCTTGCGGGCTTTAACTGTCTGTCATCCTTCTACAGAAAAGCAACAGAAACTAATTGAAAGAAACTGAAACCAAATAGAGGTGTGATAAGTTATTTGAAATTTGAAATTCGAGTTATATGACACAGTTTTTATAGGCTACATCATGTCACATGGAAGATTTCTGTTTATTATTGGAGCAGTGCAATTTTTAGAAGATAATTTTCATTTCAGAGACTTTAGTTTGCCTACTGAGAACTCACTGTTGGAGGAGAAGTATGTTAAAAATGAGCAAAAGTGGTAGATTTCTGTTCTAAGATTTCTAATTTCTTTCTAATTCAAGCTACTAGCAAAGCTTTGGGGTGATTCAGTTAAAAGAATTAAAGACAGTTTTTTCCTGGATACAGTTCCTTTAACTTAGAGGACCCACACAAAAACCATGTTCCCAAGGGAGTCACACAACAGTCTGCTCTTTGCCAAATTTCCAAGGCCTTTTCAGACTCTAAGCATCAATTCTCTCAGATGTTTCTCAGGGTCCTACCATCAGCAGTTCTGTGTCCATCTCTGAGGTTTTCTTTCTGTTTCGTTCTTTTTTTCTCTCTGTATTGGTACCTTTTTCTTTCTCTCATGCATTTGAGTACATAGAGCCAGAGCCCTCTCTTAAAACTACACCCAGCATGCTCTATCCTTCCAGGCAACTGAGGCTCCTTATAAGATCCATACATTTTCATTTGGGCCTTGATGTGAGCCCACAGTTTGGATGGAGTGTGCTACTGCTTCAGTAAGCTAATTTAATAAAAGAGCTGATGGCTTCTCACACCTTAAATGAAGGGTAGATGCTTTGCCCAAATATGTTTGATCCAACAGAATGCTACTGCAAGTTGAAATGCATTTTCTGATGCTTAAACTGTAACATTGAAGATGGAGATTACCTCTCATTCCTTGGAAGTGGAGTGTCTGGGACAAGGGGACCTTGGTCGTGTTTCGAGTACACGGGTGCTGTTTGTACCGCTGCACAATGTGAATGGTGATAATGCATTCTGAAATGTTTTTCCAAGTAGAGACTGGAACACACAGTCCTTTCGAAGGAGAAAGCTTTTATGGCTGTACTTCATGCCTATTCTCCATGAGCCTGAATTCAGAATGCAGACGGGAAAATGTCAGAAATTCCCAACAGAGAAAATCTTACATGCAGAAGTCAAAACGTTGAAGAGGCAGTGGGGGAAGCTTCATAGCAGCAGCCTCCACTTCCACTCAGGCAACACTGAGGGCTGACCCCCACCCCAAAATCCAACTGCAACTTCTCCTAGTCCTCTTTAAACAGATCACTTGCAACACTGTTCTGCCTTCGCATGGCCGTGCGTCACTGAGCTACCGTGAGCATTTTCCAGGATTAACCCTGCTCTGCTCCTCAATTGGTTTCAACAGGTTTAGCAAGCCTTTTTTAGCCAGCGTGGAGAAGCTAATGCTCTTACTTCTCAAGCTTTTTAAAAAGTGCACGAAGCCAGATCATCCCCTCCCAGTTTTGCCACAGAAGGCATGTAGCTAGCAGAAAGCCTCCAAAGATAGTTTGAAATCTTTTTGAGGAAAGGGAATGGGGCTTTACAGACCTCAGCTTTCAACCTCCTTGTCCTCTCAAGACTGCAGTGTACATGAAAAGCTCTGTCAAATCCCAGAAAATTGTACAGGACTGTCCTATTCCCTGGAAACCTGGGGGGAAACAGGTTAGAAAACTCGGTTCACAGTGAGACAAATTCCTTGTATGGACTGTTTTGAATTCAAGACATTTAGCTAGACCTTCCCAAGAGCAGAGCGTAAGTCAACCTCGACATTCTTACAGAGATCTGAGCTTCCTGGTGGCTTGTGTGAATGACAGGCTGGGTTGTGACTGACACAAGTTGCTCACGCTGGAGTCTGTGCAGAAGGACAAGCCTCCTCCAGCTATGTAGGCTGGGCAGCAATATTTTACTGTACTAAGGTGATGGACAGCATTCAGCACTTTTTCTGTTCCTATCTCTCTCAGATGAACACTTGAAGATGGGTGAGAGAGGAGAAGCCCCTTGGATTGCAGCAGGCACTTTGGTGGTGAATGCCTGAGACACGCATTACTGTCGTACACCAAGAGTGTGTGTTCCTTCTGGATGAACAGCAGAGTGGGACAGAGAGAAGGCCTCCTGGATCCTGTTCTGGTGCTTTATTTATGGATAAGGTGGAGTTTTTGTTTGGAAGGCTTCAGTGAAACTGTTACTAAACACATTTTATTTCTTAAGAGTTGAAAGGAGTCAGGCACAGTTCTGCTAGGCACAGTACAAGGACCCTCAACAGTTGCCCTGAAAAGCTTACAAGATTAATGAGATTCATATGAGGCTAGGGTGTTGCATTTTTTAGTTTTGAGGTTTTTTGAATGTGTTCTGAGGCTCTTGAAGAGTAAGAGGTAATGGGTGTCCCCTCACAGGAGACAGAGCAAAAGCACCTTCAGAGGGGATAAACCAGTCTTGTTTCCAAAGCCATACTCCTCCTTATCGCCAGGAGCAGAACTGAACTGAGTAATTCAAAAACTACTGCAAGAGAGGGGGAACCACAACTGGCTGTGGCCAATCCTCAGCAGAAACAGTTTTCTGATGTCGGCTTGGCTTCTATGTAATTTTAACTGTCGCAAAGATTTGGAGGAAGACTGGATGACTCATCACACCTCTGTACCCCTTTTTAGGCAAAAAACCCCTTAATGGCTAGTTTAAGAGCTAAGTAATGACTGGTTATATAACCTTGTTAAGTACATGGCAGAGCTATGGAAAACGGCTTTTCATTTTGGCTTTCCACTGACTCAGAGGTTTTGTGTTTGTCAAATCAGGCTATTACATAGCAGCAATGGAAGAACTAATGTAATCTAATTTTGAACTGCTGGAGCAGCTGGTCTTCCTCTTTCCCTGCTGCAGGCTGGTCACACCAAGCACTCTGTGCTGCCCTGTTCTGGGGGGAGCAGGATTGTGTTTTCATGACTGCTAGGCTAATCTCAGATGGAGGCTTGAATTCGTGTGAAGAGTCCAACATGTGTACAGCATCTGATGGGTCTGCCAAATGGAAAGGGCAGAATTCTCCAGATGCAATTTTGTTAGAAAATATCTGCTGAAAGCATTTTCTGTCTTTTTTTTTTTTAATCCAAACTAGAAATATTTTAAAAATATTCCCCTATTTAATCATTTCTATTCTCTGTGTTTGGTGATTGTGCTTTCTTGACATCCAAGTGTAGGTTTATCTTTTCCATTATCTCAACAGGAGAAAGAGTGAGTCACATGAACTGAATGAAACTTTTCCACAAAGCCCAGAGAGCTCAGAAAATCCAATTGAAGTCTGGGTATTTGGCTTAGGACTGCAGAAGGGTTTACTGGAAAGTTTGCTATTTCAGGATTATTCCAGGTTGCAACTTTGCAGAAAGGACCAAAACTGAGCTCAGGGCAGCTTTTAATCCAGAAGACCATTGTAAGAATTTCGGGTGTCTGAGTACAAGGGATGCTGGAGAAAAACTGATGTGATCTTCTGCATGTGAAACTGCCTCAGGCCTTCCTGCTCCAGAACAGAGTCTCGTGGATAGAGGTGTGCATTTACCTTTGCATTGTGAGCTTCTGAGTATTGTCTTTAAAACAGGCACGCACAGAGAAACACACACACAAACATATATATATATAAAATGTTCTCGCCATACATCCAAAAGAAGAAATTCCCATCTTATTAACTGATAAAAGACTAAATAGCCTCCTTGGAAAGCCCACTGTCCTCCACCTGGCCGTAAATAACCTCTTGGTAACAAGGGAAGTGATCTGTCAGTCCCACACCTGTGGACCTCTTCCTACAGCCCAACCACTGCCTGCTGCATTGCAGCTGGGGTCTCCTCCTTGCCCAGATTTGTTTCTTGAACACTGTGTGACAAGACCAGCATTCACAGGAGCGAGGGGAGGAGTCAGAAGCACAGGTTTTGTTCACCTGCATGTAGAATTCCTGGCAAAATACGTCAGTGATATTTTCTGCCCCCAGTACTGCCAGCAGCAGGGGAGGTGCTGTAGCTGCTACCAACAACATTGGCAGCCCCCAAATATTCATTGGGCCACTTAACACTTTGAAGAGATTCTGCTATACACAATGGAAGCTGGAAGCCCCATAGTTTCAATGTTCATTGTTTTTTCCCACAATTAGTACCTTAGAAAATTTCTCAAGCTGCTGCCCCAGCAAAATAGGGGCATCTTCCCTTGCATGGATGGCTCATGAAAGATCCATAGCATCCCCAGCAGCCCTGGGGTATATAGGAGAGTATGGCTGGAGGAAATCTGGGTTTCCTCTCATTTTCATTTTCATTTTGAGACTGAAATTGAAACAATTGTATTCATGAAAACGAATGTGCTCATCGTGATTGTTTCAACTTTTTTTTTTCCTCATTTATTATTAATATCAGGGCACAGTTTCATATTCTTATATAGCAAAAAGATCTCAGAGTTTAAATAAAATTAATTGTGAAGGTTTAAATAAATTTAATTGCCTGTTAGAAAGAGGTGGAGGTGAGGAATTCTGTTCCTCATTACTCCCCTCTCTCAGCTGTCTCAGCCTCAAATAGGATGATGTTTTACATCCTCCCTGGCAAAGTAATTCTGGGAAAAGTCTACTAGGAAAGGTCTTCCCTTCCCTGGTATACATTTTCACTATCTCCATATAACTAAGACTAAAAAGTGTTCCATAACTTTAATAAAACCCTTTTTCTTCAGTCAAATTCTTCGTTTTGCATTGTCAGTGTTTTCTGAGCTGGATTTCCCTTTTACTCTCGGTAAATTTGAAAATGAAAGAGCCTTATATGGAGGTTATTCATCCATGCATGAAATCCACAGCAAAGAACTATTTGGGAAAATACCTGGCATAACTTCATCATAGAACTTACAAGGACAAAATTTGGTGTAGCTTTCATTTTTTTCTAAATCTGTCACTTTTTTGAGAAGGGAAAGGTAACTTATCAGTAAAAAAATCTGTTTGTTGTTTGATCTCCTCCTCCTGCACTCTACAATATTTGCATATATAGCAGCAGACCTGTCATCTATCTTTAGCTAAAAAGCACTGTGAATTTTGTGTGCAAGGTATTTTTCACTGATGTGCAGTGGCTATGAGTCCAGGCAGGTGCCTTTATTTTTCTGTCTTGCACCAAGGTAAATCTGGAGGGTTTTGCTCCCCCAAATCACCTCTGGATTTAGACGAGCACAGCTGAATATTGAATATGCCACACCGTCTTCTCAGCACAAAGGCTCTGAAATGGATTTGTGAGTCTTAAATCAGTCCCTGGGGCATCCTAGTCCACACTGTAAAACCACCGTATGTAAATTGTCACCGTTAAATAAGTTGCTCAGGAGGGAGGGAGAACAGGATGGGAATTGGAAGTTACTCAGAGCCCTTGCTGGGTTTCAGACCGGGCTGCCCTTCCAGTTCAGAAGTCTCTGAAATGCAGGGGAGGAGATCGTATGGCTGCCATATGGACTGCGTGTGCCAGATGGGGAGGCTGCCTCCGTTACTCCCACACGCCGCAGAAAAACAGAAATAAAAATCGAAACATAAAACCCGAGCCCCTTTCCATTCAGCCACAGGAACGGTGTGGAAGAGGAGCTCAGGCCCTCCTTTCAGAGTATTTATCCGATAATTCATGGGCTGGTGTCCCCCGTTTTTCATCTCTTCGGGGAAGCCTGCTCAGAATTTACTGCTGAGACGTTAATGAATTTTTAAGCTGTCAGGGAGCAACGTAAATAAGTAGTATCTCGGATTGTTACACAGCCATTATCAGGTCAAAATGAATGCACAGGGACTGTTCCTTCAAGCAAAGAGTAAATCTTAACATGGAGTTACACGGCACTGAGTCCCTCACAGGAATCCCTGCATGGCCCTGTTCAGTGAGAGTCCAGCTGTTTCCTCCACCCTCTCCCCTCTGAGGGGTGAAACAATGTCCCTCAAGGAGAATATTTTGATTTTCCAGCTAGGCCTCAAAAATAGTGTTTTGTGGCTTTATTGTGACAGAAGGAAAAGCATAATTAAAAAGTTAAAGTGCCCTTGGCCTTGGCTTTTCCTTCCACTGGCCAGATAGGCAAGGTTTAATTATATGGGTGTGAGTATTTCTATTAATTTTAATAGAACTGGTTACTGCCTTTATAAACATGGGAATAAAAATGAAGCAGCAGATTTTATGATGGGACCAGTTCTAAGAAATTTTTTCTCCAGTGCTAGGACTTGATTTGTTCAGCACAAGGGGATTATTTGTTTGCTTTTTACTCTACAGAGGAGAAAAAACCCTTTCCCATTCCAAAACAGGTAATCGTACATGAAAACCAGACATGTTAAATATCACAAGCAAGGATTCACATGCCCTGGTGCCTCGAGTCCAAAAAAAAAGAGTCACATTAATGTCAATGTGCTTTGGATCATTAGCTCTTAAGCCTCTAATGATGTTCCCTAATGACTCTGCTGTTCTTCCTCCTCCATCAGAGTCTCTCCAACCTGCAGAAGGTGTGCTAACTTTTCAGGGTTTTGCTGTAGGAGAGCCTTGAAAAGACACGTGAGTATCCCAGTAATATATGAGACTTTACCTGTTGGGCGTCTGGAATGTAATTTACAGGAGGTTGTATCCACAATATTCATTACGTGAAGGCTCAAGTTCTTACTCATTTTTTATTTCATTCATTTATTCTGCTACAGGAATGAGAATAAAGAGGAACACCTGTCCCATGATTCAGACAACTTGCCACTAACTGAAAACTGCAATATAGATGCTGGTTACAGAACTGTTTCCTCCCTTCTCGCCTCACCTCACACACACACATTTCCATATAGCTGACTTTAACCAAAAGCCAGCATTTTCCCCCGGCCAGGTCCAAGGCTGGGGCAGACCAGCTTCATGATATTGCCTTCAGCTTTCCCTGCGTGAGGTTTGGCACCCATGTGCTTTGCTCTGCATGGATGGAAAGCTCCCTTCTCTGCAAAGCCACAGTGTCCTCTGACTTTGTTTTCAGTCTGTCAACACAGTTCATATTTCTTTCCAAAACGAAGGGCGAGCAGGGCCCCCCCTTGCAGCCCCATCTGGCTGTTAGAGCTAACCCTGCCCATGCCTTCCTGGAAGGGATACAGCCCAAGGGGTTCTTAGTCAGCCACTCTTTTTCACTTGCACCTTCACTGCCCCTCAGAGAAGTTTCTCTCTATTTAAGAGAGAGCAGAACTTGACCCTCCAGGCTGGCTGTAATTGCAAAAACATAGGGAAAATTTGTAAGCCACGTGCAGAATGTAGGAAATGGTATTTTCCTTCAAAGTTGTGCAGCAGGGAGTCCTCAAGATGTTCAGAGGGTTTATAACTTATCTTGCTGTTTTCTAGGTCCTAGAATACAGTCGTACTAATAGTACAGAGGTTGCCAGATCTTTCACATTTGGGCATAATCTCTGGCCTCATCACTTGCCCATCTGATCTCTTCTTTGGTTTTGTCACACAAAGAGCACCAGAAAGACCACAATTGTTTTGGTCGGTAGATCTGTCTTGCTGCCTTCCGACACTGCTCCTGCCCATAGTTAGAGAGCCTGGGAACAAGACTTTCTTAGCCCGTGTCTCGGAGAAAGCAGCAAGGCAGCACCAAGGGAATCCTCTGCTCCTCACGCTGACAGAAAGGTCACAAGAAAATTCTTCATGGGGAAAAACCTGGGGGAAAACACTGGCGAGCGGGCAGAAACATTTTTGCTGACTGGCTGGAGAGAAATGCAGCATCCCCGGTGCAGTGTGAGCAGCCAGGCCGGTCGCCCCGGGGAGGTTTGGCTCTGCGGCTCCGGCCAGCTCCTGCACCTGGAGGGCGGCCGGCGCCGGAGCATCCTGCGCCACAGGCGGCTGCAATCCATGGAATGAATTGCCCTCTAGAGGTACTTTGCTCTCTCTCCGCTGAACTTCCTGCAAGCCGGGACGACTACCTTGGACTTGAGCCTTTAAAGAGCCATTAAACAGCCACACTTCAGCGAGGTGACTCCTCCATAAATCCCCAGAATTCCCCTTCCTAAGAAGGAATTCACCCCTTTAGGATCATCTGTCCTCCCTCTCTGTCGCCTTGGTTGGGCACGGCAGGAATCATTGTGCAATCAATATTATTAATACAGCAAACCAGCGCTGGCTCTAAATATGCACACATCAAGCAAACAAATCGAAACAGCAAAAGAGGTCTTTGTGGCAGCACAGCTTCAAAGCTGAGGTTGTAATCACACAGAAGCTAAGGAATGCAAATGTGTGGTAATCAGAGTATTGTAACTCATCCATCCAAATGTTAATAGTATTTTCTCACCATATATTACATTAGCATTAATGGCTTAGGTTCAAATTCTGCACTGTTTTCTGCAATTATGACTCATTTTTCAGCTAAGGGGACTATCCATGGTAATAAGCATAGCAGCAGCAGGATTTTTAAAGGCTTATGTGAGCACACCGTGTGTGCGATTCTCCCTATAATAACTTTTGAAACCCTCTGGCCAAAGCCAACAAAATGCAAAAGCACGGAAAGATTTCCGAGGTGATTCAGCTCCCACAAGTCTGTGAAAACAGGGAATTGTGAAGAGAAGAGAGCTGCCACTGCACAGGATGGCATGCTGCAGAATGAGCTCAGCCACTGCTGGACACTGGACACCTCCCGCCAGAGAGAGCACCTTCCTAAGCCAAGGGAGAAGCTCCTCATCTCTCAGCTGTCCAAGCATTTTGCTCCTCTCAGTGCCAAAGTCCACAGAACTGCTTGTTAACTCAATGGTGTCTCTAAGCAAGTCAGAGAACACATCACAACATGTATTTTAGTGTGCCAAATTCTGCAACTGTCCGAAAAGAAAGATAAAATAAACTCCTAGGTTGCTCTGGGTGTACAACCTGACTGCTGCACTCCCAAACAGAAACACCATCACAGTGACACAGGGCTCTGGTGCACCCAGGCTCCTACACTCATGGCCTTCTCTGTATAATAATAATAATAATAATAATAATAAAAACAACAACAAAAACAGCAATGCCTGGATAAAATCCATTCATATGGAAAGCAGCAGCAGGCTAGACAACCCCTTTCCCTTGCATCATGCAGGGAATCTTGTTTCATCACGCTTTCCCCACCTGCTCTGGGTGTTCTCAGGTATGGGAAAGGTGTATGCAAAGAGTAAATTCTTAAGCCAATATGAATTCTGTTGCCTGAAAACACAACAAATATCAAGGGATTTCCTTCTAAGGGTTGCTGAAATGGACTTCCTTTTTCTAAGCTAAAAAAGGAGTACCGAATAAAAGCATGAATGATTCTGTGTCACAACTACAGTGATTATTAAGGTGTTATAAGCCAGAGAGAATTGTCTTTATTTTATTAGAAACAGTCCTAGAAATGAAGTTTGTTCCTATCTTGATAAAATCAAGCCTGTCTCCCATCCATCTCCTCCTCCTACAAAACACTCAGCGGTGGTTGGGTGAGACAGTTTGGTTGATGCTTGCTCCGAATTCCCTGCTGCTCTTTGCATATGTAAATCCCCAGTCACTCGGAGCAAACACACACAAAGCAGGGAACATCCCCATGTGGTGAGGATGTTTCAGCATCTTCACCTCGGGAGTGGCTAAAAGGAAGTATGGCAAGGAGCGGCCTGGCTCATCTCTGAGCCAGCTGGTGATGGAACCAAAACCAGAGCATAGAAATTCCCATGCTGGGAACCTTAGTCTAGGCTGGACCCCTCCTTTATCGCTCTCACCTGAACCCTCGGGAGAATGACCCAGCCCCTGTGGGCTCTGCATAGGCTTATGGACACTAAAACCAGTCCCACTCTGGTTTTGGCATTCATGGTTTTTATCAATGACATTGAGCTGAACTTCACCTGTTCTTTTCCCTAATCATCAGCTTCCTTTTGCTTATATTCTTAAATATGGATGAGAGTGGATGGCAGGTCACTGGGTTAATCTGCATTTAATCCACAGCACAGTCACGATGAGGAGCAGAAACCATGTTTAGCTCCCTGCTGTGAGTAGCTCTCCTGCCTGCTGGGGGTGGGAAATCCAGCAGGTTGATGCACTTCCACTGCTTTTCCACAACAGAGCCTGTGACAACGAGGTTTCAGCTCTGAATGGGACCATTTTTGTGCCCTAGACAGGAGCAAGCCTTCATAGCCTTTTGTGGGCAGACAAGAATGTTTCCTTCCTGAATTTCTAGTCAGCAGTACCCCAAGAAACACTTTTTGTCCTGCTGTTTTTTCAGAGCATTTGGAGAAGAGAACAAGGTAGGCAACTCTGCTCATCAGACTTCCTCTCTGTTTTCTGATCTCAGGCTTGTATTCTTTCCAGCCTGAGTCACTGCTGTTG
The DNA here is from genome assembly GCA_013398955.1 of Callaeas wilsoni. Lineage (NCBI taxonomy): Eukaryota > Metazoa > Chordata > Aves > Passeriformes > Callaeidae > Callaeas > Callaeas wilsoni. The sequence goes on from VWPU01010926.1 coordinate 57,034, forward strand.
GAGTGGCCCAGTTTTGCCTTCCCTCACCCCCTGCTTTATTAGTGACAACGAGGGATGACTGTGCAGCAGCAATGCTGTGCCGCGGGATGTTTCCTTTGTGCAAGCCTTCTTTTGTATTTTGACATTTGTGGATGTTCTCACCCTTTAGCACGCAGGCAGAGCCTAAATTTCAAATGTAATCACTGCCTGCAGTGACAACGTCAGACAAATATGGGTCCTGTGTTTTATCCATTCAGGCCCACAGGTAAATAACATGGGGGTGGCAGGAATGACAGACACATGACCCAGGCTTCAAGCTCATTTTTAGCCTGCTTTCCAAAGGAGAGGAGCTTTCTGCAATTCTGTTAGTTCATTCAACCTTCCCATCATTTCAGAGCCTATTAGCAGATTTCCACTGAATTTGAGGAAGAGATGTCCCAAATATAATTAGGTCTCAGAGTCTTTTTAGACCAGGCAACTGAAGAGAGACTTTACAAATTCTCCAGTGAGGGAGAGGCCCCTGTATGACTCTGTCTGTCACAGACACTAACAAATCCACAGGGCTTTGCTCGCTCTTGAGACCCAAACTGATGGCAAACCAGACCTCTTTAGGTCACTCACTCCCAAAAAAACTTGTGCCCTAAGTTCATGAGGATCCACTCCCATGAACTTTTATTCAAGTGAGTGGGTTTGTTCTCACAGTCAATCCTACCCTTGGGCAAGGGGCAAGGAGTGCCAAGACATCCTGCTTCTGCTGTGGAGGCACTGGCTTGCATGACTTCTTTATCCGGGGAAACCCCAGCCTGGAGAGTTACGGTTCTCAGGCTGCTGCAGAAAAGGAAAGAAGAGACATGTTTGTGCCAGCCTCTGGAGGGGCAGGGAGCAAAATCACCTCAGTATTGGATGAACCTTAAAATTAAAAAAAAGGTAGATTTGCTAATTCACTGAAGGTGGCCAGGGAAACATAGAAATTATTAGAAAAAATCCCTTAGGTCAATAACCAGTCTGCTTTTGGAGAGACACAAGGGTTCAGGGGGCGTAAGTTTAATTAAGCCAGCCAAAAACTGAAGGGAAAATCAGAAACCTTTTCCAACAATGCTTCACAAAAGCCTCCCATTGAAACAGACACATTAATTGAATAGGAGCTGAGCCATACTTTGATACATGAGCCCCAGCCCAGGGTGCCTCTTGCTGCAGAGAGCAGCATTGTGAGGTTTCATTCAGAAGCAGCAATCTCTCACTGTTATCCTTTCCTCGTTGGCAAACATCAGCTCCCTCCCTCTTTTTTTTTTTCTCTCTCTCTTCAATTAAATGTTTAATTAAAGTACCATGACTCCCTTTCATTTGGAAAAGTAATTGAAGACACTAGTGTGTAAAAAACAGGCTGAGAAGCGAGCTGGAGTACACACGGCACAGAGAATCAGCGAGGCCTACAAAAGCATAGCCCTTAATTTGCCTTGGTGCCACATCGAATTGGGGTGATGGTGAGGCGATACAGCTGCAGGAACATCTGGAAGGGGCTGATAAAGATGGGTTGGGTTGGGTCTGAAGCAAGCACTGAGTGCAGCTCACTGGTTTTTTTGCATCCTGAATGGTCAGCTCAGCACAGCTGGGAGAGAAAAGCAACGTTCACAAAGATACATTTTCTGGTAAGTTTTCATGCAGCGGTTTAGGAGAGCTTGTTGAGTTGCTTGATAAGCAGGCTGGTGCCTAATAAGGATTTTCTGCTGTATCTTGTAGATCAGTCTTTGTCAGGTTACATGGTGGCTCATCACCCTGACACGTTCCAGGACCAGGGAACACCTCTGCTCTGGCTGCATGGCTCTTTTTCTCAATATCTTTAAGAAACCTTAGCAGAAATTCGTGGTTACACAGATTATCTGGGCAGCCCATTTCCAGCGACTGGCTTGAAGATGCCCTGGTTAACTGACAGTTTGGTTTTCTCAAATGGGCTTAAAAGCAGAACACAAATTCCTGCCTTTCTGTAACAGGGTGGAATTCCACAGAGTTTGAGCTTTTAATGCCTTCTGAATTTTCCATGCCAATAGCATTACATTTCTCTTCATACATTTTTATTAGAAAATACTTGAGTTTGGATAATTTTTCTTGCCACGTTTAATTGCTGCCTCAACCTCTGAACACCCATGCACACCAAAAAATTTCTGCCCCCTGATGAACTGCTGCAATGGGGAGTTGCTCCTCGCAGGCTGTGCTTGGGGCTGTTTTTACCTGTTATTTCCAACCTAGATGAACAAGGTTATTTCCAACCTTGTGCTCCTTTTTTTTTCTTTACAGATTGATTGAGGCCAAGAACAAGGCAGCTTGATTCATTACTGGAACAGTATATGTGCATGTCTGATTGATAGGGGAGGGCTTGGAAATGAACCTGGGTCAACAGTCAAGCCTGGGGCCTATCTAGAGGAGCAGGCATAAAGTAAAGCCTAATGGGCCACCTCTGCACACAGTGGCTCGGAGTGCAGCCTTCTGAGGCCGTGACTGGCTTCCCAAAATCCCCAGCACTGCGCTGCGCACGCCTGAAGAAGTCAGTGCTAAAGGCTTCCCAAAATCCCCAGCACTGCGCTGCCCATGCCTGAAGAAGTCAGTGCTAAAGGCTTCCCAAAATCCCCAGCACTGCGCTGCACACGCCTGAAGAANTGCGCTGCGCACGCCTGAAGAAGTCAGTGCTAAAGGCTTCCCAAAATCCCCAGCACTGCGCTGCCCATGCCTGAAGAAGTCAGTGCTAAAGGCTTCCCAAAATCCCCAGCACTGCGCTGCGCACGCCTGAAGAAGTCAGTGCTAAGGGCTTCCCAAAATCCCCAGCACTGCGCTGCCCATGCCTGAAGAAGTCAGTGCTAAAGGCTTCCCAAAATCCCCAGCACTGCGCTGCACACGCCTGAAGAACCCCGTGCTAAATGCTGTGGGAACTTTGCTGTCGGGGTGGGTGAGTTTTCTCCCCAGGTTTCTCCGGCTTTCTTGGGCAGATGGACGGGGCTACAGCTGAGAGCTGCTGGCTCTCAGTGTGCACAGTGCAGCCGGTCAGCAATTTTCTGGCGTGCTTCTCTGGCATTGCAAAATCTAATACACCAGCACAGAAACACACCGGAAATGTGTCAGTTTTGATGAGATCCTCCCAGAAACCAGGCACATGCAGAATGACATCCTCCTTGCCAAGCAATTTTTGAAAGCTTCCCTTCCTCCCCCCCCACAGCAGCCCACCTGGCAGACTGGTGGGGAGATGGCAGGCAGGGGATGGAGCCTGCCAAGCCCCAGTCTCCTGGTCCCTTGGCAGAGGGACTTCCCAGAGCTTCCTGGACCTCCTGGCCAGCCTTTGAGCCTTGGAAGTGCTCTGAAGAGAGCAGCAGACAGCCAGCCTACTCTGTGAAGTCTCAGGGAATTCCTACTTCAGCCCTGCAGTAGAGACACAGATTTCTATCTTTATATGTTTTCCTTTCCTTTGGAATCAAATTTGATTGAGGCTTGTTTTCCTTGGCTGGGTTTTTTATTTCCTTGTTTCCTTCATTTTCGAATTCAAAATTTCCCAGGACACAGGAAGAGCAGTCTCTAGTCATCTCCTCTATGAATAACTTTTGGTAAGAGAAGACTGGGCATCTTACAGGGATTTTTTCCTCCTGTAATGCTTCTCCTCCTTGGGTCAAGCAGAGCACTGGAGTCAAAGATGTAAGGAGGCAGTTGGTGGAATGTGTTTCTTTCCCAGCACCTTCTAACGTTTCAGAAAATCAGTTGATCAGGTACCTAATGATCCTTTCTTTTTTTTTTCCTTTTTTTTTCTTTACAGCAGCTTTACCAAAGTGATTTCACCTCAAAAGGTCACTCACTTGAGGGGAATTGAACAGTCAGTGGGACAACAAACAACATCCTGATGTCAAGATCCCTGCCCTGCCTCTGCCAGGCAGTGTCATGAAGAATCACCCTGGCCACCCTGGCTCTAGGGCACACGTGGTCACAACCACATGGCTCTGCACAGGTTGGGAAGAGGCACAAGAGAGCACATGGTGAGATCCGGGCTTTCCCAGCTCAAGCTCTCCATGGACCTTAGCTGATGTGACTGCCCTTGTGCTGCCCTGCTTATCCTGGCAGACCCAGCTCCAGCCTGACGTCATGTGGGCAAGGTGACACTCGTGTGACCACTGTGTCCTGGACAGAACAAGGCATTTTCACAGGCAGTGATCCAAAATGCCGCTCACAAGCACTCCCAGGTAATTTAATACAGATCAGCTGGTGGATTTTGAGGATTTTAGTTGAGGGGAAATACTTGAAGGCAACTCTGAGGCATTCCCCTGTTCAAGAGTCTGCAGCATGCGTCAGCATCTCCGGGCTGCTTTGTCCCGAGGGATGGAGAGGGAGGCCAAAGAGGAGAGTGAAAGACCAGTTTCCCAAGGCTAAGCTGGGAGACAGAGAGTCCTGCCTGGAACAGTGTCAAGACCCGCCAGAGATGTCAGCAGGATCTCCCCTGCAGTAAACCCTTAGGGGTCATTAGGTGACGTTTCCTTCTTGGCACAGCTGCAAACACAGTCTGTTGCCTCTGTTTTGCTCTGCTGGTGTTGTTTTCCCACTGACTTTAGTGTTGATCTAACATAACCGCTGAATCTCATTCCCATCCTAAGATGAGGTATAATAGGAGGGAGGCCTGTTTTTCATTACTGTTGAACTTGCAGCACAGGAACTTTCTCTGACGCAGCTCACAAGGGGATGAGGGGCTGGGAGGGAGGGTTAGTTATTACCTCTGTTCCCTCTGGTGGAGCATGGGCTTCTCTATCAAGCTCTGCCATCTCTCCCAGGGGCCAGCAACTAATTCCTCCATACCCCTGAACACTGGAGCCTCTCTTTATAAGAGACTTCCAATCATGACAAATTATCTGTGCTGATTTTGTGACATGAACTGTTACCCATTAGGGAATTAACTGGCATCAATAAATTCATTTCACTTGCAACCTCACACCGTGCATGAATTGAAGTTCTAGAGGTGAAAGACATAAATTTACCAGGTGGGCAGGCACACAGCTTCCCCCTTAGACTGTGCACTTCACCTTTGCTACGTGCGCTGCTTCTGCTGGGCCGGCCCAACATTAATTTTGCATAGAGCAGATTTCTCCGTTTCCACGCACAGTCCAAACGATTTATACTTGCCTCAAGTAGCTGTGTGAATAGCCTCATCACAGGGCAAACTCCTGGCTGTCCCTTCACCAAGAAAACACAGCAACTTCCAACCCAAACGCAGCCCTTTGCTTTACAAGATAAGAAGAGTTAGTATTTGAATAACATCTTCTGATTTCCAGGCTATGTAGAGTCAGTAATTAATGAGTTCTCCCATTGCCCTGGTAGGCCAAGTGAGGCAGCATTATTTATTAGGCAGAAAAGAGTTCCCATACATGTGGATCTACATCTTCATCATTCTGATGGTAAATTCATCAAATTGTTCCAGCAGATAAGGCTTTCCTTCTCCCCAAACACTCTTGTCAGTCAAGTGGCTGAAAATTTCACTCATTTACTCAAATGAAAATATCACAGTCCCCAGGACAATCAGAAACTTCCAACCACTTAAAGACTTCTCGTCATGTAAGTCCGCAGAGAAAGGACTAAAACAGAAAAAAGAAAAGTCTTTCCCCAAAAAGGTCAGACAAAAGTACACGCAGAGGTGGAGAGGAATGCAGTTGTCTTTTTGCCTCCACTCTCCTGAGAGCTCCTAACCATGACAGGGATCCTGTTAGGTTGTACACTGTGGACACCAGGTGAAGGCAGCCCTCAGCCTGGAGCACTCCCTCACCTTGTCCCTCCTGTCCGAATGTTTGGAATGGTAGGTTTGGAATACAGCTTACTGGACATGATATAAAATAAGAGGTTTTGAGGCTGAGATCTCTTCTTTCATTTTCTTGCAAAGAATTAGACATGGGCGTGGGTGACAGGTCTATAAACAGATTTTAAAGGAAAGGAACAGACAAGGACGTGCCCTTCATCACCCTTAACACATCTACAAGTGCAGGTGTTGCAGGATGGGTGGAGGCAGTAGAGTCACAGAGGGTGTTTAGGCTCACATTCTCTCCTTAATTGCTTAAGACAGAGGACTGGGCATGACAGGCTGCTCGTCTGACCCAGTGAGGTATTTTTTGTGTTCTTATGTTAAAAGGGAAGGCTGAAAACTACCTTCAGAAGCCATAGGAGGAGAGATATGGTTTTGCTGGGTCTTCCAAATGCAGTAGGCACTGGAAACACCTCTAGGGTTTTTGCTGGCTGAGCTGCTTCCTTTTTGCTTTTGTCTAGCAATCACACACTTTCCCATCCCTCTGAGGACCAGGCCTACCCCCAGCAACAGCATACAAAGGTCACATTTCTTCTGAATGTGCAGGAAAATCTGAACAGTGGTTGGGCAGTGAGTCTGGTCAGGAAATAGTCCTTTTTATTTTGTTTTTTTTTTTTTTCTTCTGGGGTTTCAGGGTTTTTTGTACCTTTCGGCAAAAACATCAAGTATAGTGACTTGGGAATACTGTCTAAATGCATCACAGTGGTTGTTGCTTAAAAGCTTTAGTCCTCTCTTCGCTTGTGTATTCTCTGCTCCGTGCTTCAACTACATTAATTCAATGAACTGAATCTCATTTTTGATAAGCATTCTGTTGACCTCTCTGTAGCTACAGGAAGCTCTTCACCACAAATATTGTCTCTCTCCAGTCATAGCTTGTCAGCTCCACAGAAGAGAGATCGTGGTCTCCTCTCTGCCCGGAAAGTGTTTATCTTGCTGTTGTAGATGACTGGGACAGACTGGGAATGGCCAAGGTGCCCAGGAGGGTTTCAGGGGAGAGATCAAACCCTAGACACACCTCTGAATGCCCATTTCCCCTGAGACTCTCCACTGCACATGAGAGGGAGACCCACATTTCAGCTCCTTCCATGCTTGCTCCTCACGCGGAGCAGCAGGACCCCAGCCCTTCCCTTGGGTTTTTGTGATGCCCTCCCCTCCAAGAACCCCTAAAGCAGTCACAGAATCACAAATACTCTGAGGCCATGTGGGGTGGCCAGGTGATCACTCCCAGGGCACCATGCCATGGCCAGACACGCTGCCACTCCCCCCTCCATCCTCCCACCTGCATCGTCCCTCCTCACCACTGAGCAACCTCCTCCCAGCCCATCTCCCATGGTCAGAGGGCTTGCAAGGCTCCTGTGCCTTCGGGGTCAGAGCCAGGCAAACTGAACATGAGAGAGGTCACAAGGAGGGAGAAGGCAGGGAAACCCACCCTCCTTCATAACGTCAGCAGCAGGCAGGACCTGTTCATATTGAAGCTCCAGTGCATGAAGAATTATACTCCAGTCTGATTGTTTTATAAAAATCTGCTCCGGCACCTGTCCAGAGCCATGATCACATCTTCAGTCATGTGGCCAAATGCCTTTTAGTTTTAATCATTTGATCAAATGCCCTAGTGAAGCAGCCATTTGTTCAAATGATTGAAAGTTTGTCATTTGACCAAATTACCAGTCTGGCAGGATGACTAACGGGTCATGCCACAATGTCAAATTCTATTAATGTCACCTGGGAGAGACAAGTGAGGAAAGTAAGGGTTAAGGGGGGAAGTTTGTAGAAGTGTTTATTCCCTTGCCATGTACCCCTACACGTACGCAACTGTGGTCCCAAGGAACAAGGTCTGAAATCACCAGGATGGCTCCATATCCACCTGAGCATGTCGGTGGATGGAGGGGCTCCACATGGACATCCCTCAAAACTTGGGAAGAACAACTTATGTCACTGAAGGAGCCCAGGCCTGCTCTATCAGAGGAGAAAACTGGGTCTGGAATCTACAGTTGGACTTCAGATGAGGACTGCCACTGCTGGGACTAGTTGGAGGAGTAACCCTGGCCAAACCATGAGCCAGGAACCACGGCTCGGTGACAGCAGTCCCAGGCACTTCTAATGCCACTGGTATTACAACAATTGCACTGCCTGGATCAGCTGGGAACACTGGCATCATTTCCTCCCTCCTTCCCCCTCATGTTTCTGGAGCTGCTTTTCTGGGATGGAAGGACAGGAGGGAGTGGAGGGAGAAAGACTAAAGTGTAGCTTCTGGAGGAAGTAAGAACTGACAGCAGCCATATAAGGGGGCATTAACCTTTCATAAACCTGCTCTTTGGCCTGTGACTGGAACCAGGGAATAAATATAATTCTTGAAGTAGGTGTTCTGTGTGCAGCATGGCTGTTCCGGCACACACTGGCTTCCTGTGAATTGCAGTTATATTTACAGGGTGTTGATATAGAGGTGAGATGGATTTTGCTAACATTAAAGAAGCAGCAGACTTCAAGCAAGAGGCCAGCACTGAGGAACCAGCCTCTTTTGTTTTTTCACTTTTTAGGAAGGGTTTGCCATGGACATTCCTGGTGAATGATGATGTCCTTAGAAAACCCACACAGGCTGTATGGCCCTGTCCTCACATAGGCAGGTGGGTCTTGTGGTGTGACCAACAGTTCCAGACCTCTGAGGGTCCTGGCAGGAGGGGGTGCTGGAACCAATTTCTGCCTTTTCCCTCTCATCTGCCCATGTTTTTCTTCAAGCAAGACATACTTGATGGTGTGCCACCACTTCTCATCCAGATGTACAATTAGCCACTTGTTTCTCCTGATACCAGAGCACGGCAATGTGGGCACAGCCAGTGAACCCTACACTAAGTCAAACATAATAATAACAGTCTGATTATCAGATTTGAACTCTTCACCTGCAGATGTGACACACACCAGGCCAGGAGACAGCATGTGCAGAAGGTGTCCGTGTTCATGAGCATGTGCACACACAGGAGCATGATCTCTGCCTGCTTGGGCCAGATCCACTGCTGCTCCCTGCAGCCTCTGGCCCAGGCACAGCCCTCTCCATCTCATAATAAACCATTTCACTGTGCAGGTGAATGCTGACAGAGGTGATTAGTGCTGTCAGTTCCAGGCCAGCTTCTTTCCCTCGAACTGGATCAGCACTTCTGGGCAGCATGTCAGGGCAATAAGCCCTGCAGCCTGTTGCCCAGCCATGGAGGTGCTGGCTTGGAGTGCATGGTTCAGCACTGTGCTGTGCCAGGGGCATGGTGTCAGGTGCAAAGACAGGGCAGTGACTTTATCTGTGTGTCCCGCAGTCACCGCGTCTTTCCCCTTCTTCTGACTAGACCTGGAGTGCTTGAGACTTGTCAGGTCAGTGTGGCTCCTGCTGCTGACTCTCATCCCTATCCTAAGCTGCCAGATAAAGTTGATTGGAACTCCAGCCTATGCCCTGTCTTTCCTTTCCATTTCTTCCAGCTGGCTTGTGTACCTCTTAATTTCAGCCTTCTGCCCACAGGCTCTGTCCTCTCTGGCTGCATGGGCCACTTCCACAGCTGACTCCAGAGCTTGTCATGTAAGAGGGATGTTATGTACCCTCTGCACATCTCCATACACTTGAGGACTGTCTGCACTGGGCCTGCAAAATTACATACACACAAGCATGGAGGAAGCTGCAAAGAACTATATTGGTCATAAAAAGATCGCCAGTTTAGCCTCAGCTTGAGGTAAATGTCTCAAGCAAACCCATTACATATTCTGTGTATACACAATGGGCTTGATTTGAGATGTATTTATGCTCAAGAATATTATGTAGTCTCTTTATACACCATGCAAGGTTAAATTTTTTTGAAAATTTATATTTGCTTTTTATCATACAGACGATTTATGGCCAGACCTCCTGAATCTATTTGAAAGTGTCCATTTATTCTCGATTAACTCTAAAAGTGCTGGAGATCACTAATTCACTTGCTGCTATTTATGTATTTAGGAGCTTGACTCAAAAAACTTTAACTAAACTCTTCTGGAGGAAACTGAGAATCCAGGTTTGACCTGTTATAGATAGAGTCGATGTTAAAATTCAGCTTTATATTGGAATTTCTGATTGGGGGCATTTAGATTTATAGCAGCGATTTGGACCAGTCCCTAATCAATTCCTAGATAGTACTTTTTCATCAGCTGATCTGACAGCAGGAAGAAGGTCAGGATCATAAATTCCCCCTTCCTGAGTGCCAGGAGAGGAGGTGGGAAGTGCATCCCCCAGGTGAGCAGTCAAGCCAGGAGCAGGGGCCAGGACTCCTGCCTCCAGCTCTCCAGCCTCCTGGGAGCACTGGGTGCCTGCCACTGCCCTCTCCGGAGCTCAGCTTGCCCGAGGACACTCGGAAGGGATGACCACACACTTTCCAGAACTGGCTGGGTCAGGTGGGAGCAGGTTGTCAGCCTGGGACATCAGCACAATTCTCCTTCACTCAATATATATTTCCTCCTGTTCTTGCCCCTGCCCATTTTCCTTATCATGGCCTCTCATGCTTCCAAAACATCTAAGAGATGCCATTCAAGCCAGGCCAAGATGCCCTGTGAGGGAGAGTGTGAGCAGAGAAAATGCTGCTGTTGGCGCGCACGGCCTGAGCTCCGCAACAAGGTGCCCTGAAGTTGGACACTCATCACCACTATATTTAGCCATCTGCACAAGTCATCTGATACTGGGGAGTTTGGATATGGCTTTACACAAGCTTAGCTAACACTGTGTGGGTGGGTTTGAGCTGCAATGTCCTCAGGTTTGGACTTGGTCCAAAAAAGACACTAAGCCGAGAAGAGAAGAGCGCCTTTCGCCCCTGGGCTGCCTCTGTGGCTCTTTCCCTTACACCAGGTGCAATGTAGCTTTCAGCAAATCCTTTTTCTCACACTCTGTCTCCTAAAGCTAGAGTCCTGCCCATCTCCTTTAGCCAGTGTCACCTTTTCCTCCCTGCCTCCTTGTGCTTGTTCCTGCCTTGATCCCACACCCCTCTTGTACACTGCACCATCAACCCCTTCCTGCCCCACATATGGGAAACAAAGGCATTGAGGATGTTAGTGTATTTGTTTCTCCCCTCAGAAGGTTGTCCAGACCCTCCCTCCCCACCTCTGTGAAGCCTTTGCTGGAGGAGGAACATCAGCAGGAAAGTGTGGTGTCACATCAGAAATACCTGAAGTGCTCATGGCCAGGGTCAGGGGACAATGACCTCTGCTTGCCTCGGCTGGTGCAGGCTGCTGCCTCCTTCTCTTTAGGATGGTGATCTGACTCGCTCTGCTCTGTGATGGCAGCCTCCATTTCCCCACTAAGTATAGGAAGTGCAGTAAGAAACCCAATATACTCATCCCCTGAAGGCTGGAATGAGCAAGAAATGATACATGCACCCCTGTTTTGGTAAAGATACAGCAGCCCTTTCAGCACCGCTGGCCAGTGACTGTGGGGCGATACCATCTGGCACAGACAGGGACTGTTCCAAGCAAGGCACAATTTGAGTGCTGACGTGGAGTCTGTTGCTACCAGAGACAGTAAACCAGCCAGTTTGGACTTTGCAACATCTTCATGGCAGCATGGTACAATTCTGCCCGGTTTATAAAAAATGAAACTAGTGTTTGATGTAACAACAGTATTTATATCTATCACACACAGCATTGTAAAATAAGTCGGTCAAGGAGAGCTCCCACAGAACAGCTCAGCACTCAGCTCCTTGAAAAAGCTGCAGGAGAATTATTATGAGTATTTTTAATCAAGTAACAGATATGGTTGGTGCAGTCAGGATTTTCAGAGAAGCTCAAGCTCCTGATAAATATGTCACAATCTGTGATAACTTTGCCAAGTCCTTTAATATCCTACAGCTCCAGTCGCAGCTGTCTGACTCCTGCAAGATGTGGGAAGGAAGAGCAAATGTCAGTAAGATCACTTTGTCTCTTTCAGACCAGCATCACATCAACTGTCTCAAGGGCAAATCCATGCCATCGCCTTCCCCCCTTGCACTTATAGGAAGGTTTTAGTCAATAAATATGCCTTTCCTGTTGGATTTTTGGAAAAGATTTATGACTCACCCATGCTAGGTGGCAAGGTTTCCATGTCCATCAGTGATAAAATTTACATCTTCTCAGCTTCATTGGTGTAACCTTTTGGGACTTTGCTGGATCTGCATTGCACCTCAAACACTTGGGCCCCAAAACAACGGTCTAGCACCACATTTCTTCAGATTGAGCTTCAGATTCTTCAGATTGAAGGCCAAAGGAAAACCCAAGGATCACTGATTCCCATGGGACGAGGAGGTGACCACGTCTCAGTGGGAAATTGGATAGGAAAGGTTGCAGGAAGGAAGGAGCAGTGCCCACACAGGCAAGACCTCAGGGAGACAATCCCCTGTGCTGGAGGGACCACTGGTTGAAATGAGGGTGAAGTGGTTGTGGATCTTTCCTTGCTTCTGAGGAAGTGTGAAAGGAAAAATTCATCACAGCTGTGCACAGGGGAGCACAAGTCTGACTGAACATCACAGAGGTCATTTGTCTGGCACCACTGCTTGGCTCGGGGGTGGGGCACAGACACTTGCTCTCTGCAAGGGCTGGGGCTGGTTCAGCCTGGATCTCAACCTCCTTGGACATTGAAATACTCAGAAATGGATTTTGTTGACATGAAGGAATCATGACCTTTTATTCAATGCAAAATCTGAAACTGCCAAGAGAGATTTTTAATGAGTCTTAGCTCAGTGTGGTTTTCCAGATCAGCAGCACGGGCATCTCTGGGAAGGGCTGTAATATATGGCTTTTATCTGGCAAATGACCGCTGCTGGTTGTCTGAACAAGAAATTAAGGGGAAGGGCTTGTGATTTTGATACATACAATATTCTTTTTTTTTCTCTTGGTTCCTCTCTTTCCAGATGTCTATTATCACACTACAGGTAGAGCAGCAGTCTGTATGGCCTGTAGGAATAATGTAGGATGTGAGGAAGGGAATAAGGTATTAGAAGTCATAAGATCAGTCTGGGAAATCAACTGGGGAATGCACAAAAAACAGCTTAGTTTTATCAAATATTACTTTTAAAGGACATGGACAAGAGGGGATACTGAGGAAATCTCCTCTAAAGCATTAAAAATCTGTGCTAGAGAACAGCTGCTCAATGAAACACATAGTAAATAAAAATGCAAATCCTAAAACACAATATAAAACTCCATACGGTCCCAAGACTGAGACAGGTCACTGTTTTGGGAACAGCAAAATCTTCCAAGTAATTGAGGCAAGGTGGAGCCCCAGCATGTGGGCAAACACTGCAGCTCCTGCGAGAGCCTCGTCAGTGTCGAAAGCCCAAAGGCACTTCTGGAAAGAAAGGCTGGGACTGGGGGAGGACTTCCTGGTAAATATTAGCCTAAACAAACATAATAATGGGACCAGAATCAACCCAGAAACTGCCCAAAAAACAGATCCAAAAAGCAAATAGGAGCCCCTATCTCCATATAATCACACATGCCCAGCCTCATCCGTGAGCACAGTCTGGCTGGATCGGGCATGGTGGGAGGGAGCTACAATCCCATCCGCCAGCTAGCTGCTCTCCTGAAGTCTGGCCTGCATTCAGAATAATCTTTTAAATCCCTCTTCTCATCTCTTTGTCTGCAGCTGTGGTGAGCAATCCCAAAATGACTGAGCTTTCCGTTCGCCCTCCATTTGTTCAGTGCGCTGACCTAATCCTCTTTCAAGGGCTCCTGGGGTACAGCAGCCCAACCACTCAGCCACCTTCCCAAGGACCTTCCTCCACCATGGACCCCAGGATTAGTCCTGAAACATGAGACCTGCCAGAGCCCTCTGCTTGGCATGCTCCTAGCTGATTTTCCAGGGCCAGTAACCTCATTAAGAGGAATTTCCTTTGACGCTTCCAGTGGGGAAGAAAACGCTTTCAAGAGGACTTTAAAAGCAAAGCTGCTGCTGGCTGATTCACTTGCAGTAATCCAAAGCAGCAGAGGAGCTCACAGCCATGGCAGCGAATAGGTTGTTGGACGAGGGATGCTCACATGGTGTAGACAGGGGCCATGGGAGGCACTTTCAGGATGGGGCTCAGCAGCCTGGCAGTTCAGGGACAGAAATTCAGACCTTGGTAAGGAAAGCCAGTGAGCAGGAGCTGGCACAGGGTTTCCTGAGTGTTATCTAGTGCCTGGAAGAGAGACTGAACAGAGAACACCCCAAAACAGCCCCCTGGGATGCAGCAGCAGGGATAGCACCTCACACCCCAGAATGAAGGGTCAGCAGGGTGGCTGTGTGGGACCAGGGCAAAACAGATTGCTGTGAAAAAGTTGAGACAGGTTGCTGGGAAAAAGTTGAGACAGGAGAGAAGAAAAGAGCATTGTGTGCAAAACAGAAGCTCAAAGTGCAAAAGTAAGACAAGGAAATATTTTACGTCCTTTATTAACCCACTTGAAACAGCAGGACAGAGAGCAGTATTGATAAATAGTCGTACAGGGAAAATTTGCAGACCTTTCCTTCTGGCACCACTCCACCACTGGCAGCCACGCAGATGAATTAACAGCTCCGGTATCTAACCCTGGCCGTTGCTGTAGCAATTTGGAAAACAAAGCTCTGGGTGTCCTGGCTGCCTCACAGCTGTGCAATGACCCACCACATCCCAGACCTGACACCTACACCTTTGGCTCGCTCTTGCTTTATAAGGAAAAAAGGCCAGTGCCCTGACCTTAGCAGCACTTTCCTGGCTGCCTGCCTGGTCGTAGTGGCTCTGTGGAAAGGTTACCAGGGGCTGGAGAGGTGATGATGGTTTTGGGAGAGAAGCTCAGATGCTCCTGTGTCTGGTTTTCCCTTCTCTGCCTGTTCCTACCAAGGCTGCTGCAGCAGTGTAGGAGTGACTCACAGCACACAGGGCGGGTTTTTGGAGTGAAAGGTTTTTCCGATGAGCAGGAGCAGTGGATGAGCCTGTCTCTTGGGCAGTGAAAGCAGTGTGTGTCTGAGAGGTCACTGCTCTGCTTATCAGGGCTGGGCTGGCTTCGGTGACTGTTCCCCTCCGTGGTGCCCAGCACCGTTCCTGTGTCACGCAGTGCCTATAACTCACGGAAATAAAGCATGTCCGACACCCCTCTGAGACATGTATTCTATATGAAAATTTGGTTTATTACTGTCAGACCCACAAATCTGGATCCGCTGTGTAATTCTACTGGCGTCCATCAGTCAGACAGACACATTTAATGAGAATGAGAATTTATACCGCTACTTCCTATATTGGCTGCTGCCGAAGTGCAATCGACAGTCAAAATCTTCCCTTGCCAAGAAAATTGTTCCTGAAAGAGTGCTGGCATTTAACGTTTCAGGAGAGCAAACCCACAGATCTAGGGGTGCCTCTTTGCTGGATGCAATTCTCCTGTGCTGGATACAGAACCAGGGCATCTGTCCTGTCTGGGCACATGGGGGATGTGCAGGCAGTCAGTGGAATAGATAGAAATGTATAATGGATGATCTTGCTCAGCACTTGGGAATGTATATTCCCCGGTCTTCTCAGGAAGCAGCGTGTTTGATTTCCTTCAGCTATTTTTTTAAGGGCTGTGTTGTGAATATTGACATGTTTAGGTGTATTTGCATTGGCTGTAGCTGTGGGGGCAGGGGAGACTTCTCCAGATGCGTGTGGCAAGTCAGGTGCCTGCCTCTTCTAGAATAATGCTGCTGAAAATCCCCTTTTCTCTCTATCTTTCTTGCCCTCTCTTCAGAAACCTTTGCTGCCATTCTGTCTGCTGCGGAGAAGTCAGTGAGGGCTTGAAGGAAGAGGTGTCATGGCATTTCAGCACTGGGCAAGGCCTCCTGTTTGTCAGAGCTACAGCCACATCCCACGTCTTCCCCTGCACAGGGTGCCCCTGTGGCAGCTTGCATTACATTTGTCCCCTGGGATTGCCCCATCATTAAACTAAAGCCCTCAGCTCCCTGTGACTGCACGTTCCCAGGTACAACCTTCAGCCACGAGCAGGAAAGCAGGAAACCCTCGTGCTGTGGTTACATGGAGTACACCAGCAGTGGGGTGCATCTCCCCTGAACTGAACTCTGATGGCAATTTATGTTTCAGGAGGCAAAGTTCTCGGCAGTGATTTTGCTTCTGTATTAGATACTTCCTTCTTTTAAAACCAGGTGTCTTTCACTTTGACTCAAAACTCAAATATAGAAAACGGGATGAGAGTCTTGCTTTTGAAAATATTCCAGTTTTACTTTTTGATTGAATTTAGTAACAGTTTCTCTGGAGTAAAGAAATTTGGGCTGTCTGGATTTTGAGCCAGACAAGAGACCGAGAAAAGAACCTTTCCTTCCAAAGTCAATTTGGACCAAGATTATTTTCTTTTCTCTGACAGACAGGTTTTCCAGCTTAGAGCAATGTACTTCTCATGCACTCTTCATGCTTTACTGAGGAGCAGAGGTCAAGGGAACTAAAAGACCAGAGCTGCATTGGATAAGACCTGTCAACACCTACTGCCTGATGCTGAGCCACTACCCTGCACGTAATGCTGCTGGCAAAACCCACACATACATGGCCCAGAAAAGAAAATGGTGCTGCAGTTTTTGCAGATCAGAAAGAGTGTGTTCTGGGTGGTACCTAGCCTAAGCCTTCTTCTCCACAGCATCAGCTCCCCACTGTGGGAGACCACAATCAGTACCTGTCGTGATCCTGTTGGCGATTCTCAGGCAACGCCACTGGTGAAATGCTAAAATGCCAAGAAAGCCTTGAAAGTGCCAAGCATCCTCATTTCCCTTTGATTTAAACGGGAGCTGGAGGCACACAGCACTTTGCAGGATTTGGCCCTTTGTCAGCAGATGCTGGCTGAGAAGGGCAAGAAGGAGGACCTTGGGAACTACAGGCCTGTCAGTCTCACTTCAGTGCCTGCAAAAGCTATGGAGATTATTCTGGGAGGTGTTGAAAAACACCCAAAAGACATTGCAGTCACTGCTCACAGCCAGCACTACTTCATGACAGGAAAGTCCTGCTTATCAAACCCGATTTCCTTTTATGACAAGGTAGCCCACCTAGCTGATCCAGGGAAGCCAGCTGAAGTAATGTTTTTGGATTTCAGTAAAACTTTCAATACTGTCTCTCACAGGATCCTTCTGGACAAAATGTCTAGCCCACAGCAGCATAAACACATCATGGGATGGGAGAGCAGCTGGCCCACAGGTTGGGCACAAAGGGTTATAATGAATGGTGGCATCAGACTGGTGACCTGTCACAGGTGGGGTTCTGCAGGTCTCTGTCCTCAGCCCTGTGCTCTTCCACATCTTCATAAATGACCTGGATGTAGGACTGGAAGGGATACTGAGCAAGTGTGCAGATAACACAGAACTGGGAGGAGCTGTTGATTCCCTGGAGGGCAGAGAGGCCCTGCAGAGAGACCTTAACAAATTAGAGGACTGGGCAGTCACCAACCATATGGAGTTCAGCAAGGGCTAGTGCCAGATTCTGCACCTGGGATGGGGCAACCCAGGATGTATGGACAGACTGAGGAATGAGTGCTGGAAAGCAGTGAAACAGAAGTATTGTCTGATTCTGTGACTGTCAAGACTGTCCTTTTTTCCTCATATTTTTTTCCCAAGGAAGAGATTTATCTGGGATTTCCACTTTGCAAAGGCAAACTAAGGCAAAAGCTATTCTGGAGGCAGAGTAGAGCAACTGCAGCTCCCTTTCTTTTTTCACATTTGCAGCTATAAGGGTCCATTTTAAGTGACTAGGGAAAAAAAATTGTGATGCTATTCCAACAGTGGAGCAAATTATTCTTCACAAACACAGCTAATCGAGGCTGCGGGATTGCAGTCATTCATTATAGATGGGCATCGGAGGAGAATAAAATGTGTCTTCTAGCCAGCTGCTAACTCCAAAATTAGAGGAGCCAAGTACAAGAACTGAAGCTTCCTGTCTGCAGAAAAAGGGTCCTGGTTCAGTGGGAAGGGGAGATTCCTCCCTCTGGGTTTCTTTGGCAGCCCTCCTTCTGAGTCCTTGCTATCCATGCCTGTAATGTTTAGCACCACCACCCTGGTCAGATTTTGACTGCAGCAAACGGAAATCAGGCACACGCAGATCTGAGGCGTGAGTGAGGACCATGATGCTGCAACATCCCTGGTTTGTTAAAGCACCAGGCTCGGAAACACGAAGTTGCCAGGGGTACTCCAGCAATTTTCAAACCTATGAGCTGTTCTCATCAGACGATAGAGCCTGGTTTCATTGCTTTCCCCTGGGAAATCCCCTGAGGCAGGAAGGCGGTTGAACTACCGTGGTTATAACTTTGATATCTGAATGAATATCTGCTAGCCTCAGGCAACTGGGCTTCTGTTAATTTTGACCAGGGAGCATGATACACTGTGGCAAGCCGTGTCACTTAGGATTGTATCTGCTTAGACATGATGCCTCTGAGTAATGTAATTTATATTTCATGCACAATTGAAGCAGCTAATGGTATAATTCTCCAAGGGGGAAACAAGTTGTTACAGCATTAATTACATTGCAGTTGCCATTTTTTTCTTTCCACCCTGTGCCGAGCACTTTCGAGTCATCAGTTCAACCACAGCAGTAGCTGGTGTCACATAAAAGGGTCTCTGGCCCGGCAGCCACAGGGGAGGGAGGCTGGGGCCACTTGCCTTCGGGGGTGGCAGGCAGGTGGTCTTGGCTACCAAGGGCAGGCTGCCTCTTGCGTGTGCAGCCCAAAACTGCAGCTTGGCACTGGGAGATGGGGTTTGGAGAGGCAGCCAGACGTGCACAAACAGCGCTGGACCAGTCATGAGAGGGTGTCTATCGTGGGCATGCCAAGGGGTGGTGACTACTTAAGTATCCTAGGATTTGGAGGACGGATGGCTGAGTGCCTGTGTGTCTCCACCATGACTGTGACCGCTACAGAGCAAGGATAATTCAAGAAGCATGTGAAAAGTGGAGAGAAGTTTAAAAAGCATCCAATGTCTCTGCTAGCCCAGCTTTCCCCTCTGCACAGCCATCACAGAGAGGGTGCCATGCCTGAGAAAGCATCCGCAGAGGGGATGAGCACAGACCTACGGAAGCAAAGCTGTCCCAGGTACTCCAAGGAGGGATATTTGTCAGCAAAGGGAGCTGGGGACTCCCAGGCACTGGGAGCTGGGCTCGGGGGAC
The DNA here is from genome assembly GCA_013398955.1 of Callaeas wilsoni. NCBI lineage: Eukaryota > Metazoa > Chordata > Aves > Passeriformes > Callaeidae > Callaeas > Callaeas wilsoni. The sequence goes on from VWPU01010926.1 coordinate 75,940, forward strand.
AATGCTGACCATGTTGACCCAGCTGGAGGGCAGCAATGCTATGGGACAACCTTATGACCACGGCTGAGCCACAGTGGCAGCCTGGGGCAGGCAGAGAGGCCAGAGCAGCCTCAGGCAGGGCTTTGGGAACTGCTGGCTGCGGGTGGCTCTGGGCTACAATGGGTGCTTCTTTTTGCAGTTTGCATACGGCGTTGAAAACCACAGAGCCAGCAGCTGAGCTAGGAGGAGGTATAAAAATAGAGCCACTGGTACATAGCACAGTGTGCTCGGGCTGGATGTAACCCGAGCATGCACTGATTAAAAAAAAAAAAAAAGAGGGAAGGGGAAAGGGAAGGGCAGAATTACACAACTTTGGCTGCTAGGAAAAGCTCTGAATTAAAAATAAAACTCAGTGTGTGTGTTTTGGCCCAGTGGCATGTCTCAGAGGGAACCAGCACGCTGCGCTGCCAAGTGTGAGGCCAGGATCAAGAGGAACATCTGTGTCCGGATTTCCCGCACTGTCAGGAGACTGGCAGGGTGGTACAGATGACATCTCTAATCAGAAGAAGGAGGAGGAGGAGGGCATTGTGACAAGGTCAGAGGAGGGAGGTGGCTTTTGCCTACACTGAGAGCGCTGCCCATAGCAGCAAGAATCATAGAGCGAGAACCAGCAACTGCTTGTGGGGAGAACTGGTGGCCCAGATCACAGCGCTGCAGAGTCCCACGGAGGAGGGTGCTAAGGAATTTTCGGGCTCCCTTTCCTCAGGCACTAATTTCGTGCCATCGTTTATGCCAAATGATAAAGGAACTGATTGCGGATCCATATGGAAAATGATGCCATGCATCTCTGCAGAGATATTCCAAGCATACTAAGGGACATAAGATCTGAAGGAGGGAGAACTGGAAAATTATTTATTCACGGAGAAATGCAGCTTGTAGGAAGCCAAGATTATTCAGTTCAGTTGAAGTTTAAACTAGAAAACAGCTTTGGCAAGAAAAAAAGTATGAAGAAATTGTTTCTAAAAAAATCATTAATATCTATCTGTTTCACAGAGTCACTTCCAAAAGGAAATATCTCTATGGGAAAGGGAAATTCAAGTATCTTTCACTGGAGGACTCAAGGACCATTCTCCAAGGGGAGGAGCACAAATGCCCTCAAAGTGGTTAAATATAAATCAGTGATTAAATAATATTAGCATATTAGCTATTCATTCATGTGGGGACTCCACCTCCCCAAGTGACGTTCTCCTCCCAAAACTGTCATATCCCTCATACTCTGTCCCTGACTCTGTGGGCACGCTGCTATTTACATGGGAGCAGAGTAACCTCCATCCCTGTGGGATGTGCTCCTGCCTAATAGCTGGACACTGCCCAGCAGGATGGAAGACTGTGTTTCAGTCTCTTTCTGCAGCAAACCCACGACTGATCTTCACTCTGTAATATTTTAGCTGTGAAACTTAATCCACCATTTTTAGCTTCTTTGGGGTGTGTTTGCACTGTTCTGGTGACAGCAGTAGAGGTGTGTCTTCAGTTCCTTGTGCACCCAGCTCTGGATCCCTTATCCGAGGAGTGGGACCCTTCTTTCTTGGTCTCCACATAAATCTGAAAAACGCAATCTGATCCAGGGGGAGATGTGAAATAGATGTTCTTCTGTGGAGTGAATCCTTTTGGCTGATGCAAGCACACAGCCAGGAGGACAGGCACAGATAGACCACGCTCAGGGCTGGCTAGATGCAAGCCACCTCCAGCCTGGAAGCCAGATAGCCACAGGTCAGTTTGGGCCCAGTTCCAGGCTCATGGGGGATCTGGACACTGGGAAGTGTCTGAGCCAGCTCTGAGCATCCACCCAGCAAGCCTGGGTCTGGCTGCAGTCCCTCACAGCTCTGACACTGACCCAAAGTGCTGGTCACCAGCTGAGATCCACTGGACCTCTTCCTAAATAAAATTTGCATGCTTTGGGATCTGTCATTGAAAGGCTTTTTTCCTTATTTTTTTTACAGATAATTCATGTCAGGTTAGGTGACCTTCTGCAGGTTATCACCTTGGGAAATCAGGTTAGTGATGTAGAGAACTTCCACATGGTCTGAGGTTGCTGGCTTCAGGCATTAGGAATTTCTTTCACTGTCCGTTTAAAATCAGGGCTGGGAGCCACAGTTTTGAGCTGGAGCTGAATTGCTGCTTAATCTCCACTTGCAAGAAAAGTGTGTCATTTTCTTTTTCCCTTAGCAGTGAGGTAATTAAAGGAAGAACAAGGCAGATTTGCCATTCTGGGAGCTGCTGCTGTATATCTGGGCTTCCACAGAGAAGGCTGGGTATCGTTATGAAGCTGTTCCAGAAGAAATGTCAGAAATACGCTTTTACTGATGAATAGGCAGAAGCCACGCTTTCAGATAGGAATATTTACCTGCCCTGCCATACACCCCAGCTGCTGCTATGTCCAATATATAATAATCCAATCCATTTTAATAACCCACTGCTCTGCAATAGCCGGGATTCTCTCCATTTGGAAGAAAAGGGCTGCATTAACATTCAGACTGTAATCCACACATCCTAAGAACGTTTATAGCTGCTGCCATATACCCATGGACCTGGATCAGGGCTGGCTTCCACATCCCCTCAGGCTGCCCCAAAATTCAGAGGCGTTTGATTCCAGGATCTTCCAGGGGCTCCATTTCTCAAATCTTGCATGCTGGTCTGAGCCAGGCGTCTGTAACACGCTTTGTGCTGCAGCCTGCCTGCTGTGCGGGGAGCATCCTGAGAGCTGCTGTCACACAGCCTCAGGGGCAGCTGGACAACAAGCTGAGCACATTGTGCTTGTGGGAAATGGTCTGGGAGTAGGGGACAGGGCTGTGGCACTGCCCTTGGAGCATGAGTCGCAGTGGGGGATCACTCACAAGACTGAGACCCAACCAGGGCTTCTAGCAACAGGCACTACTACGTGGCCTGGCATCCCCTTCCCATCCTCATGCAAGAAACCACAGGCCAATTCCAAACAGGTTCAGAGGAGAGTGAGCAGACTTTTGCTTTATCTAAGGCTCCAGGGACCTGCCTTTGCCCTTTACACTCCTCAGTCATGCTGAGGTACAGCCTGGTCTGCACGTGTAACCATCTTTGCAACTTTTGCAGCTCCTCCATGGAGGTAAACGCATCTCAGGCATTTAAATCCAGTCCCACCAGCAAGCCAGGCCCCCTTGTTCCCTGCCCCACCTCACGATGCCATTCCAGCTTCAGCAGCACAGCAGTGCCAGCAACCAGCTGGAGAGGTGCCAGGAACATGCAGGGAGCTCTGCTTACATCTGGGAAGGCTGAAAAAGAGCAGCCAGAAATAGCCAGCGTTTAGTCAGAAGGGCTGTCGCCGTGGCCTCGCACTGCAAACCAGTGGAGTTCAGATAAGCTTTGCCAAAGCACCCAAATTCTCTTTTAATTTCAGCCTTTTCTCACCTCTGGCTCAGCACCAGCCTTTCAGGAGACTCAGCAGAGGGGATGAAAAAAATGGTGAGAGTGTGCCAGGTGAAGAGAAAACCTACACCTTTCCATGTGATTAAATTATTTTTGCCCCAGCTACAGGCCCTGTTGTGAGACAAGTGTCCATGTCTGCAAATGCTCCCTGGAAGTAAATGGTGATGAATTTGAGCCTAGACAGCAAAAACTTTCACTCAGGCTCTCTCAAAATTAAGCAGGTTTTGTTTTGCTTACGGGTGTTGGCCCCCAGGAATGGAGGGGCTCACTCTCCCAGTTGGGGTGCAGGCTGGTCCTGCCACTCTCAGTGATAATCTGATCGTGAGACAACTCATCTTCCTGTGGCATTGGTTTCTTTAATTAGAAGCCATGGTGTGGAAAGGGAAGGAGTTAATAAATATTTGCTTAATACCCCAGCAGAAGGATAGGATTGAGTCAAACATGCCATAAAATCCAGGAGTGCACCGGCTTGGCCACCAGAAAACAGAGTGAAGGCCAGGGACAAGCGACCTTTGGCAGCTACTGGCAGTGAATTCATCAGGCATTTAGGAGAAGCAGGAAGCCTGCGTGCCTATTCTAAACCTACACAGATCTTCCACAATGGTGCTAAAAATGTGTAGTTGGCTTGCAAGTAAAAGCTCCTCATCAGGAAGTACCCTGAACCCGCACAGTCATTCCACAAGAAATGCCACAGCTTTTGGATGATCTTTTAATCCTCGCTAGATATATGAGCACTCCTTGTGGCTCAAATAGAAGCAAAGCTTTGGATTGGTTACCCAGAACCCTGTCGCTGGGATATGATCTGCTGCTAGGGTAAAGACCTCAGCAGAGAAAGAAAAGAGAGACTCCAGCAGCAGGGTCCTGGAGCTCTGGCCAAGCCTCCGTCAGTGTTGGACTGGGTGGACACTGCGTGGGTTCACAGAGCCTGGCCAATTCAGAAAAAAACCCCTATAAGCCACATGAACGCATTCAGGAGGGCTTAGGGCACCTCTGCAGAGAAATCTGAGGCCTGGCAGCCCGTCCAGACTAGCAATTCACAGAACTCTTTGGGAAAAAAAAATAGAAAAGTGCAAAAAAGAAATTCCCTCCTGTGCCCCAAAACCGGTCCCATGTGAGTCTGGTTTTTAGAGGAATCACCTTATATTGTATCAGCGAAGAAGCGGCCCTGGCTGCCGCACAAGCAGAAGGCAATCCTTCCAGATTTAATGCAACAGCCACATGCAATGACACACACAGTTCATCACAGAGGCAGGTAGCAGGGCCCTGCGCTCTCATTCATATGAATATAATGCCTACAGCAATGCAACGCATCAACATTTTTAGAGCCAACAGTTTGACTTTCATTGCTCTGTTATTTTTAATCGTTTTAATCTGCGTTTTTAGCATCCTGCTTCTTCACTTTTTTACTTCCAAACAAGACAAAAAGTATTCAGCAGCTAATACCTCTGTTTTTAATGGTTTGAAAAACAATGAAGGAACATTAAGCAGTTCCCAAGCCTTCCAGAGCATTGGTATTTTTAAAGATGAGATTGATCAAAGAGGCTGTGAACTCTAATGGAGATGGATTGGCTCAGCACTGTAATGCCAGCGTGGAGGCTGCTTCAGCGTGGATCCCAGCCTTTCCTTTCATCTGCTTGGCACTCCAGCGGCCAAAACTTCTTTGCTGAAGCAAAACTCAGCCAAGTACAAAAAATCCCACGTTTCTCCTAAAAGTTCAGGGACAGGGAATTAATTAATTAATTTTTGTACCAGTTGATTGTTTTTGCCACTGCTTCACTGCAAGCAGGGAACAGAAAAATCTTTTCCCCAGGGTTTCTCTCACATGTCTGAGCTATCCCAGTCTGAGATCCCGCCGGGCCTGCATTGCAGTGCAGCAGCTCAGCAGCATGTGAGGGAGGAGAGGAGAGGAGA
>VWPU01010927.1:0-90792 GCA_013398955.1 Callaeas wilsoni
TGCCCGCTGCGCGGGCGCCATCTCGCGGCCGCTCGGCCAAAGGCCGCGGCCGGCGCCGGGCCGGGCTGTCCGCCCCAGCGCTGCCGAGCCCCCGAGCCCTCAGCTGCCGTCCGCCGCTGGTCCGCTGAATCGCTGAGTTACTGAGGGTGGAAAAGACGTCTCAGGTCATGGAGTCCAACTTCAGGTCCACCGTTAAACTACGTGCCTAAGTGCCACACTTGCACATTTTTTGAACACTTCCAGGAATGGTGATTCTACCACTTCAGGGCCTCACCAGTCCTGAACTCAGCAGCTACTAGTTTAACTGTCCCCAGAACCGGCTTAGAACATAATCTGATTAAAGACTAGCTTTTTTCATGATGAAGTGATAAAAAGCACAAATGATCTTTCTGGTTACCAGCCATGTCACTGCGACTGTGCAACCGCCCCCTCCCAACAGGGGCCAGGGGCAGCGAGCAGCCTGCACACACAGCGCGCAGCGACCACAGCCTCTCCCCACGGCCGCAGCATCCCCCTGCAGCTCTGCACGGACACAGGTCCCGCTGCCCCGGCCTGCGGCAGCCGGCTGTAGGTCCCTGTTTGCAGAGAGGGGTCCGAGCAGGGAGCCAGGGCCACATCCCACTCAGACACCACCCTCCAGGGCTCTCTGGCAGCACAGGACTTCAGTCATTCGTTGGCCAGATCATTCCATATGTTAGTGCCAAGAAAATAAATTTCCTGTCTGACCTCGAGGAAGCCACTGGATCTTGCCATGCCTCATTTTTCCCCTTTATAAACCAGAGCTAAATACGTCTTTTAACAGTATAATAGTACTGTAAAAATCCAGTGCTGTTCCCTCTCATCTCTGAATATCCCTCCTTGTGTAACACATCATCTGATTTCTGTCCCTAATTAACCTAACTGCTACTCCATCACCCTTCAAATATTGCTTAGAGAAGGTAACAAAGTCTCTGTGACTAAACAAGTAAGCTTTTCTCAAACCTTTCTCTCAAACATTGTCCACTGTGCTCTAAGTGACACTGGAGAGCACTGCTATCATCACCACCTGCTGAGGTGCAGCACCCAAACAGGGACAGATCCAACCACCCCCGGAGTCCTGGGACAGACACGGCTCTGGCAGCCACTGGCCTGCCACACAGTCGGTGTTCATGCACAGCCAACTTCACAAGAAGGAAAAGGATTAGCAGCACTTCTGGTCAAAGCAAAGGAGATAGCACGAGTTCAAAATGACTTTCCCGTGACCACACAGGAAATCTGCAGTGAGATGGAGGGTATGACCGGAGACTTGTGACCACGGCTCACGCTGGGCACGGCAAGGGGCCACTCCTTCAGCAGTGGTGGAAAGGCACACGCACATGCTTCTGAGATATGGATACAGAGTGAGCTTAATGCCTTTCCTTGGCATAACCCATCCACAATGTTGCTGCAAGTGGCCTAAGAGGTGAATTAAAAGTGAACTCTCTCTCAGCACTTGCATTGGATTTCTTTGCTTTGTACTTCATTTCTCATAAGCGGAGCATTACTTAAATGTAGTGAACTGAATTTTAAAAAGAAAATAAATTCTTATGCCTATTAAAAAAAAAACCAAAACAACAACTCAAATATGAAACAGGTCTTTTGCCTTTTGTGAGAGTCATCTGCAACACACAGCCATGGAGGGTCTGTCCCCTATCTGTGCTGAGCGCTGGTGGCAGCCAGCAGAAGTTCCAGGCAGGAACTGATTTCACTGATTTCCCAAAGGTAAGGGCATTAGCACAGATCCCTGCCTAAGACAACAGAGAAGTCAGGGCAAACACAGGAGACACAGGACATCTTCAACAAGAAGGCCAAAGGTGGCAGCAGAGCCGTGGGACTCTGCTGGGTTGGCAGGGTGGGGACTGCTCAGAAGTGGGGGTAATGGCGGCATATTCCCGGTGAGCACCACAGATTTCATGTGCCCTGGACACAAAGATTCTTCTATCCCCGTAAAAATGGGAGAACTTATTTTGAACGGCAGGGGGGAGGGGAGCAGAGAGATGTAGAAACAAATGGGTTCAAACAAAGTTTTATGAGCGGAGCTGGAGTGCACTCAGCCTGTAAAACAGCCCATGGTAGCGTCAGGCCACCACTGGGCAAGGGTACTTCATGATGGTGTATAATCAGGTTTTATGAGAGGGATACCACTGTCAACAGGTGATTGAATAGCTCTTTGCATGATGGACCTTGCCAGGGATCAGCAGGGGGAAGGACAGAGACGGCCATTTACCTTGACATGCTTCTTCCACACAAGCCAAACTAATTGCACACGTCAAAAGGAAAAGGCAACGCATGGCTTTCATCCGCTCCTGATAACGATCAGATATGGCTCTTCCTGTCTTCTCCAGCAGCCCTTCCTCCAGCATAGCATGCAGAGGAGGAACAAAATACAGCTTTGAAGGTCAGGTAATGGCCTAATTAAAGCAGAATTCCAACTCCAACGCTGCGGCCCTGCCCTTTTAAAGCACAGCACTGGGTCAGGCTGTCAGTTGTGGTTTAGTGCACTGGTGCTGTTAGCACACCCCTAGTAATATGCTCTTTGGCTTAACGTGGGTCTTTTGACAAGGGGCTTTCTAAATAATTGCAGCAAGTGCAAAGAGACACGTGTTAATTTTAAAGCAGTTATTGCCCTGTGAAGGGTGCCTACCCCCAGCCCCGCTGGAGACGGGGAGAGCTCCAGAGGCCGTGACAGCAGGTCTCCCCTTCAAAACCCAAAGCACAGACTGGGTACTCAGGGATGGGGAGGACTCTACAGTGGCCTTTGCAGCAATGGTCGGGCAGAGTTTAAATCTGTTACTTGCCCAGAGTTCCAAAAAAGCGTGCAGTGGTCCTGCAGGTATGGAAAGCCCTAGGAGCACTGCTCTCTAAAACAGATGTGATGTTCTAGCCCTCAGCTTGCACAGGCATGTATTTGTGGCCCATTGGTATTGCCTTGGAGTGTAGGGGGAGGTAATATTCCTTTTGACAGCGTTACTGCGTGGCAAGTGCACAGGTGCTCTTGGGCTTGTTTTTAGTTAGACACAGGCCTGAATGTATAGCCAAAAGTGAAAAGGTTTTTTTGGCATGATCTCAATCCAATATCCTCATGCTTTCATTTTGTATGACTAGTCCTTGCTAGGGCAGGGAAAGATGCTTGCTTTCTTTTTCAAAATGAAGTAAAATAACCTCTTTTTACCCTCTTAAATATTAATGGAGTTTGGGCAAGAGGGATGTCGGTCTGGGAAAAAAAGTGCACAAGTTCTATCTAATACAGTGCTTTCTGTGTCTCCCCAATTCTTTCCACCAGCTGCATACTTCACCACAGGGCTAGCTCAAGACAGAGCTCTGAAACACCACTGTTTCCAACAGCTACAGATGTCTAAAAGGATCAGATCACCTTCTCTGATCTTTTTATCCTTGTTTTTTAAGTGGTTAATATAGCAGGCAAACAAAGAAGGTAACTGTGACATTTCTTTTCTCCAATCACACAAATCTTCAGAAGCAGGAATCAGACCTGGGGGGAGAAAAGCAGGCGCAATTGCTGCTCTGTAATCCCCTAATGCTGCCAGTACAGACAGCTGTTCCTGTTCTGACTCTCTTCCAAATCAGTCGAAGAAGTTAGTTCTAGCTTTCAGAAAGTAGTTGTATGTTGTTTTATTTCCCACTTCAGGGCCTAATATTCATTCTGGAGTCCCAAATAACAACATCTTGTTCCCTGATATGGCCAACAACAGCAAGTTTGAGGGATTCATAACTCATGACCAGTGCTGCAAATACAGCGCTCCCCTGACACCCACACCTGTTCGTTGACCCTTCATGGTGCCTGAAACACGACAGGCAAGTACAAAAATTAAATTCTGTATTAAGACATAAATTATTACTTTATTATATTAAAATGCTAGAGGTTAGTACACATTAATTGGGAACATTAGTCATGCCAAGGTAGAAAGTGATATGGGAAGAAGATTAACAAAAAGACATAGGAGCAGCCTGTGCAGGGCTCAGGAGGTCTGAATTCCTGGCTCCTCCACAAGGTTCTTGCCTAGCTGTAGGCAATTCACATATACCAACACCACTGCTATATTTGCAGGCACCACATTCTTGGCTTAGGAGTGCAGTGAAAAGCCCAATCTTGCTGTTACCTCAGCACAGATCAGTATCAAAATAGCTCAGCAGGCAGACCCACCAGGTCTGGGCCTCGTTCCTGCAAACTGTTCCAGTCTGCTGTACCTGACAGCTGGCAGCATCGTCGTCACTGCTGGCAGAGAGGGCAGTCCAGCGAGCCATTCCCTCCCGGGCACAGGGCAGCCCTGCCTAGGCACAGCCAGCCATGCTGCAGCTGGGCGAGGGGTGAGGCTGCACACAGGCACCAGCAGCCTCTCAAGACAGGTAAACCCCACCAGGGTTTCAGTGCCTTACTTCTGACACAGGACAAGAGTACCAGATTTTCTGACCAAAACATTGTAAAGGATAAGGGGACTTTGTTTGATACTATCCAGTAATAAGCAGATATTCTGGCAGCCGCACGGCAATACCTCTGACCAACACGGGCTTCCTTTGGATCTGCAGCACTATTGCTTTATGTGCCAATAAAAACATTTCTGTGCAATAACACTAACACAGCTCTTTATCTAATTGATCTACAAAGAACAAGCATCTATACTGCTCCAAAGTAGGTAAAGAAAGTGCTTACCTGATGGAGGGACTTTTCTCCGCTGGACAGATGATGATAACAACAGGTGCCCAGAGATGAGTGGAAAGACGAGACGTGCCAGATGCAGCAATTCACCTCTGGCACCTGTGTTTGTCTACTTGATTTGCACGTGCAGGGTGAAACATGTGTCTCTGATGAGTAACTGTGGGGAAGTTACTCAAACTTCTCAGTTATGCTCTGTGTCATCTGAGAGACTGGAAAATCGTAATTCCTAAAACCAATATCCCACAGAAACTAACCTTTCTCCTGCCTTTCAACAGACAAGTCTTCAGTCAGCAGTCAGTTTTTACCATCTCTTGGATATTCTTCACAGGAATTTGAGAAATCAACAAGTACTAATAAATCTCATTATTTGATGCATTTATTGAGTTGATGCATCACCAGATGAAGCCCAGAAACCAATCTGTAGGACCCTAAGAAACACTCCTAATCTGAAGGGACATTCAGAGAGTGGAATCCTGTCAATTTTGAAGTGATGTGGATAAGGATTTGCACCAGCTTTAGGCAGGGCAAAAATTTGGCTTTGTTTTTAATTTACATTGCTTAAACTTTATTTCTCAAAAATCCTTTAAGATTCTGTTGGTGGCCTGGTTTTTGTGGTGGCAATATCACATGAAAACCAGCTTTTTATTCCTTGAGGGTTCCCCCTACCCCCACTTGATTTGGGAAGAACAACAGTATGGGGTTTTTTGATTTATATGGAAAGAGGAAACCACCCTGGGCAAAAAAGTCTACAGTCAGCAGAAGCAGCATTTTGTCTTCAAAGACTTAGACACAAGGCTCCCAAATGATTAATGTTTCTAACTCACATTTTTCTTGCAGATGTGATTACAGAAGAGAACATGAAGAGGAAATTATTTTTTAAAAAAATTGTTAGAAATGTATATATGTATTTTCATAACAAGGCATGAAACCACAGAAAACAATTTTCTGAGTGGTTTTAGAAGAATAAAGTCAATAATTACAAACTCCGATGCCAAAGTGTTGCCATGTTAATACCTTGTCACAAAACTAGATATTCTGCTTTCCTAGAAAGTTACAATACTTGCTCAACCAGAAAAAAACAACCCATGAACAATTTATTACGTAACTACATATTAACATAAATAGCTAAATTCAGGCTCCACACTTGAAAAGTTGACAAATACTGTCAAATATCACAACACTTAGTTTGCACTGCTTTTAGCTATGGAGTATCACAGACTTCAAGAAATTTTAGAACATCGGCTGTGGCTGTGGTACCCAGGTCCCCATTTCCTAGTCTTCTGCAGTACCTTTGGAACTAGACAGGAAGACTTCCAGTTTTCAATCATTATTTGAATTTGGATAAACAAAATGAGACTGGCACGGGGGAGAGTCTATTTTGGATTTTAACACCTTTTTCATGCATATGATAAAGGACAAGAAAGAGTTTAAATTACCACACACAAGCTGGACATGAAATGATGAAATTAATTTGAACAATCATCTGTGAACATCTATGATAAACCATGACGACATCAGGGTTTCTCCCTCTTCTCTCAGTCACAAGGTACACGATTGCCTTGGAAAACACTGTTGTCAAAGGAGCAACAAGCTTTAACATCAGGATCTTTCATTGCAGAAAGCTCTTTTAAACTTGTTTCCTAGGTACTCGAGCTGAGTATAGCCCCAACTGTACTCAGATGCCGAGAGACACAAAGAAGCTGGGTTTTGAAAGCACATTCACGCATCTGTCTGTGCCTCTGACTACTTACAAGTTTTTCAACCTTGTCTTCAAAAGCTGCCTTTGGCCTTGTAATTCACTCTTCATTTTTCTCGAACATTCCTAGATGGGCGAGTTGGGGAGGAGGGAGTATAGAACCAAAGACACACATAAGCTTACTGCAAAGCTTTGCTCAATAAAACCTGTTGATTGCAGCCTGATTCTCATCTTGTCAGGCACTTTTGCTGCACAAAGTTTAAAAAAAGAAAAAATATCCCCCCCAAGTTAAATATCCTTGCCAGATACATGGGGTAAATGTATCCAAACCGCCACACGCACTGTCACAGCACACACGAGATAATGCAGCACAACACACGAGTGCTGCCCCCACGCACAGGACAGGGACCTCCACTGCCACCAGGCTCTCAAAGGTGACCCTGAGTAAACACCAAGTTTGATAAATTCCGTACTGGAGCGTGATCTCATGTCCTATAACAATACCTGCAAGATAAGACTTGTCCTTTCGAAGGCTTGTGAAGGAACAAAAACTAGCACGCTATCTCACCGAGCCAGCTGAGAAAAGGGAGAGACTGAACACAGATGTCATACACTCATACATATTTTTCCATACACTTGGGGGATAAAAAGATAAAAGGACACTGACAAAGAATGCTTGGTGGTGTGGGGCCCTGACATGTTCCTGTTTTGCTCTGTTTTAAGGGGAAAACTCCCTGTTTGTCTTAAGAAAAAAACTTGAAAACTTTGTTGAAAAGTTTTGTGGAAAACACTTACAGCAATTTTTGCTGAAAGTAAAACTCAGGTTTCCAACCATCTCTCTGAACTAGCCTTTAGTATTAACAGATGTCTGTTGGAATCTGCCTGAGCCAGAGAACTCATTCTGAATGGACACAAACAAAAGTGCAGGATTTTTGCTCCACATAATCTGCACATTAAGTTGGTTTCTCCCAGACTTTATGGATTTGACTTCTAGCATGCAATTATTATTTTATCTTCAAGAAGCGAAGACCTCAAATGCAGAGCACACGAGTCTCCCAGTCAATGTAATTTGCTTTTCCAGATCTGTAGCTTAGCTGTAAGTAGTACTGGAGCAAAGTGTGGGAAGTAGGTATTTGGTCTGGGTTATAAATAGGAGACATTTCATTTGGTGGTGTACAGGCCTTGCTTATAATAGCAGCAGCCTTGATGGCTGCAGCTTTGAGTTCATGAATTCAGTCAAGAGAAGGCACTGAAGATCCAAAGCAGATAATTAGGTCAGAGATAGCCATCACAGATATTAATTTAAGCAATTACTGCAATATATAGTGGTTTATATTTCTGCGTGTACTTTCCTCTGTCCTTTACAGACTGTCTTCACAGATACAAATACACCCCTCCTCCCATATCAGCTGCTTCACATGATGTTTGCCCATATTTACACCCGTCGTTACACACTGCTGTGAGGCAGTCTTGACAAAGCCAGCCTGTAACTGCACAAGTCTCTAGCATTTAAGCATTCCTTCTCCTCTTGCCAATTCTCCAAGTCATGCAACATTTTAAAAGTTATTAAATTCTAAATAAAGGAGATTAAGGATTCCAAATTCTATTCTGTGCTAAAAACAGCAATCAATAACTGTCAAGACTATAATAGTGCCTTTAAGCCCTCTAGGCCATTATTCTCTACACTAGCTTTTCTCTTTTTTTGGTAAAGAGACAGTTTAAAATATTTTCCAGTAACTGCTGCATCAAACTCAGAGTTCTGGTAGAGTTAGAGTATTCAGATTATCATACCAAATTAGGTATGTTTCTCTTTCAAAACAGAACAAGGTTTTTCATTTTTAATACCGAAACTATGTTTGAAATAACACACGCATGTATGCAGCACAGTAGTGAACCATTTCTTAAAACATCAGAGGAATGCAATACCCATATACTTGAACTATAACCACAATTCCCATGAATCACCATTTTAACTTATTTTGTTCCCAGATTTAAATTTTTTTTCAATAGGAAGATTATTCTCTGTGCAATTATTTTGACAGTCATATTTATTATGAAAGGTTAATGTCTGTGTGTAGCAAATATGAGAATGGATTCAGGATCAGCCTTGTAAGTGTGCAGAAAATGGGCAGAGAATGTTTATCACAGTATTTTCCATTTTTATGAGGATGCAGTTGGTTATTATGACAAGGTGAAAGGTTTCAAAGCCTTCATTTTTAGGCCACAGGTGTTCTTTGTAGAGGTTTTTTTTAATAAAGAGTATTATTAGTCCTTTAAATTAGCTCTTATTGAAAGTTACCACATCTGCGTTATGTGGTAATGAAGCTGGGGGAGGAGGTCATAGCAGGGGACTTGTGCTTGAAGAAAACATCTGGGAATTGCTTTGACATTCACTAGCAGCTTCTTTTATTTTATTAAAAAGTAAGGAAATTATACTGAAATCAATTGCAAGATGCAAACAATAAATAAAATGAAAATACAGGAACAGAAAAAAAAAAATTGGTTGGAACAAAAACCACCTTCCTCTTCTCTTGCTCCCCTCCATGAATTCCAACTGCTGAGATTAATTACCTCTGCAAATGGCAGCATCGGTTCAAAAATGGTTCAGCCAGTACTTACCACATACACTACAGCCATTCTGTCTTTCAGAGGAGGAGCTACTGTCATTTTGAATAAAGCTTTTTATTGTATTGCGACTTTTTTTGGCTGTCATTCTATTTACTACATCATTTCAGAGACAGGTACAGTGACCTTAGGAAGTCCTTTATACAGGCATTTTTTTCCTCCACTTCCCTCGGCTGATGAAAGCAGAGACTTTGTTTCCTGTGCACAATTACACCTATCACTTCCATTCACAGGAGCAAGGAAAAGTCTATTTTCAACAAAAAGGGGATTTAAAAGCCATCAAAATCCTCAAGTGGAAGTTGCTGAGTAATTGCATGATGGTTCTTAATTGTCAAGGCTGATAACTACATATTTAGGAACTACTGCATTAAGAACTTGGCAGGGTCATATGATGTTCAGCTCCATAGCACACACAGCCAGGGATGTTTATAGGGCCGTGGTTATAGCATGCCTCAGAAATCCTAAACAGCAGCATACCCATGCTCACTGTATTTTCTTGTTCTAAGTCCTTGCTTACAAATGCAAATGACATTTCTAATCTACTCAAGTTCTTGCACCACTCTCAGCACTGCAGTAACTGAGGGTGTTCCCGTACCACAGCAATTGGTTGATCATTTGTTTGCTCAGGCAGGGAAGCACAAATGTATCAATCCATTGTTTTAATGCCAGTTTTCTGTTCTTACAAATCTTGGCTTTAATATTAAGAACTTTTCATTGACACTTTCAGCACAGTGTATACCCTCTGCAAATTTAAAACATATCTGGTCACAAAGCCCATGCAAGTTCTAAGGGCCTCTAAATATATTTGATTATAGCTGTATGAAATTATTACAGACGAGCTACACTTCAGCTTGTCTCTGCCCTCCAAAATCACAACAGCTGCCAACAAAGTTCACAATACTGTATAACAACATGTTCCAAAAAAAGCATTCAATGTGAATGTGACATGCAAATATTAAGACAGGACACCAGACTTCTTTTCTTTCCCCTTCCCAATGGGTGTTTTATTTTATAGCATTTGCATTAGGTAATCAACTGAAACACTTAAACAACAGAAAGCTGGCAGCACAGTGAGGAAAAATGGAGATTATTTCTCAAACAGCTGTGACAAAATGGTTTCAAGTTGGAATAGTATTGCACAAATGAATCAATTTACGGAGGGTGAGTGGGAGCAAGCATCTCCAACATGGATTGTGAGGAAAAAAGGCACTATTTAGCTCTGTGTGTGTTTAAAAAGAAAAAGGTCATGAAGCACAATCCATGTTTTTCAAAATTACATTCAGTACTGCTTTAGAAATGCTCACAAACCTGTCTCTTTTGCAGAAGCTACGGAAAGCTGCTGATGTAAGTTTCAGACAGTACAAGTGTACGAACATTTATAATTATGCTCCAGAAAAGTCTCAGGAAGAGGGCTCTTTCTATAAATACTGCTGCAAAGGTTACACAGTTGCATAGGCTTACAGTGAAGGAAGCATCCATCCAACTAAGCAGCCTTAAATTTTCTTTAAGTTTAATCTCTAGTAGTCATAAAATATGCTCTAATTCTGAAGAGCTAGATTGGCAGTGCACTTGAATCAAGCTTTTCAATTGACTGCTTAAGCAGCCCAGTTCAGACAGTATCATCCACACAGCTTTTTGTCACATACACCTTTAGCAACGCCAGGTAAGCTTAATGGAAAATTTTAACAAAAGTGTAAAAGGAAATAACTGAATTTTTCCCAATATGAGATAGAATTGCTCTGAGACCATCAATAAGCAGAAGTTTATACCTGTAATGTAAAAATAGCCAGGTATCTTCAGAAAAACTAAATACCCAGAAAAGGCATTTCAATGACCAGGATGGGCTGGTTCTCCATCTCCTACATTGTACAGCTATAAATTTTAATGTGTGTTTGAAAATGAAGCCATGATCGGCATACCAATAAAAGAGAAACTGCTAGAAAATCCACCCAGAACAAGCAGGAATGTGCACAGAGGACATTCTGCACCCTAGCCCTGGGTCTGCTTATAGATGCACTAACAAACTGGAAGTGAAATTCTTGTTGCGTGGCTGCAGAATTCTTAAGGGAAGGAGCTAAAAGCACTGTTGCTCTCCTGCCAGCCCTGCCCAGAGCATCACAAGTGCCCCAGGCGTGCCGTGGGTACGGCTGTGTAGTCACCGGCACAGCAGGACTCGCGCCTCGTGCCGACACCAGGAGTTTCAACAGGGCTAGAGTTTTGCACAAAATCTGGGCAGTACTTTTGTACAGAAAGTACAGAACAGTGTAACAAAATCTGCTCTCAACTATATGTAGATATATGAGCATTTCAGCACCTTTCAAATAAACTTAGCCCTGCAAAAAGCCAATCTCACTCCTCTACAGAGAGTACAGTGACTTCAGTTAAAAGATCTGTGTTCAGGAGGCTGCATAGTAGTTTACTGATCATACAACCTGCAAAAACAAAAATTAACATATTGCTGCTTTCCTCTATGAGTCATCAGGGGAAAATACATGAGATAAATCATATCTATATACCGTAAATTATTTTTAATGGCAACAACTTGGATTGTTTCTGTTTCCAAACAGAAGACGAATAGAGCGGATTATTAAAAATCTGTAAAGCTCCTTTTCCTAAAATGTCTTTCAGGAAATCCAAGTTGATAGTTCTAAATTCAAATTATTGTAAGTTCACAGTTGGCTTTAATGGTTGCACTAGATACAGAAGTAGACAGTCTTGGTTCCTTCTGTGTGCTACAGATGATCACATTTTCTGAGTACATCTGGAATGAGTACCGCTCCAATTGTTGCTAGCATTTCTAAAAAATATTCCTAAAATTCTTGTTTGTCTCAACTTTGACAGTTCACAGCAAAGAATAGGAAGTGATATCTGATTAAATAAAATGTGTTATCTTACATGAACTATGAAAAATATATTGCTCTTTTAAAAGTAAAAAGAATTGCATTGCTCTATTGGTTTTGTTATTGAAGACTCATAATTGAGAAATTCTAAATCCTGGAAGGAAAAAAAAGAAATGTAAAATTGCTTACAGAATAGAACTTTCTGTAGACCCTACTGAAATCAGTAGAAGTTTTGTCTATTGTTTTCTTGTCAATAGAGATGCATTTGTCTACATACCTATTTCATTACTTATATGAATATTTTGCATTTTCACTTAGCAAGCTCTTCAGCTCTCTTAGAGGTGCTCTGCTGAAAATTCTGAAGGAGATGCAAGAAGGTAAACTAATCTGAATTATTCTGAAGGAGAACAACATAGTAAAAAAAAAAACAACCTAACATAAAACTATCACTGAGCTGAAATCTTTCCTGGGATTATAAATATTTATTTTGTTTAAAAAAAAAAAAAGTGACTGCTTTTCGACGAAAACTTTTAGATCTCCATTAACTTCTTTTGGTATGACTCCTCAGTTCCTTTCATTGGCTAGGAAACATGTCTTCATGTGTGACCTAACACATCCTATATCCAAACATGCTGGCATTATTATTGATGTCAACAGACAAGAACTAGAACAGGAAGTCTTATGCATGGTTGATGCTATATAAATGGTAACTTATGAGAAGGGACTTCCCTGATTATTTGGGAAGAACAAAGAGAGATCTATTTTTAAAATCAGAAGGGAAAAATCTAAGAAAACAAAGAAACTGCAAGACGTACTTGATAGTCTCTTGTTATCCTCTCTGTAATTGGGCTGTTGCTTTTGGCTGCAGACATCCAGTTCACAGACCATTTTCCATTTCCTTTGTTTTCATTACAAGAACAAGCTGGTTAAAGAAACTCCACTCGGTAATTTTAAACTAAGCCTTCAGCATCATACCTTAGGAATTTAAACCTTTCCCACCATTCCTTTCTTTGTCTCCTCAGTGCCTTCCCAATCAAATCCTGTGAAAAGCACTTTTAAAAAAAGGCAGGTGGAAGTTGTGTAAATACTCATATCTTTAAGAAAATTCAATAGGAAAAATTCTTGCAGTGCTCCACGGCCATTTGCTATAATGCAGTGGCCCCAAACATCTGTTCTCAAATTTCAATTTACTTCATCTACCAGGTGTTTCACATTGTTAATAATGGCAACTCACAAATTTACAACAGTCACGTAAGGCAGTTACATAAATACAATTATGTCAATCGAGTTCACTGCATCTTTCCCGATCAGACTGCACACGACATTTTTCTTGCTGTTCTCTTACCCCAATAAAAGGATGAAGACTACATTTCTATAAAGAGAATCCCTGGAGAACATTCTGGTATTGAAGTCAGAGAGGTCACTGAAGTGCGTTTCAGCAAAGTCCAACAGTTAACTCAACCAGGAAGTAGATGTGATGTTTTTCACTTCACACGTAACAGAACCGGTGCAAAAAACCCCACTTTAAACTAGTTACTTTAAACCTTTTGGTCCAAATACATAAAATAAGCAGTATTTACAGCATTTTACTCCTTTTGTAAATGCAATGCTTTAAAACACGTTATAAAGCACCTCAGTAAAAATATTCTACAGATAAAAGTATTGAAGTAGTAGGAAAACCCTAGCCATACCACAGCTCACTAATAGAGTCATAATATGGATTCACCAATACCTCAGCTTACAATTATTACAAAGAATCCATGGAGAAACTTACTGAATTTACGATTTTTATACCACTGTGTAAGGATCAACTAGAACTGCAGACAATACCAAATTTCTTTGTAGTTTTCCCAACCTCAGTCAGTAGTGGTGGTGATTAAAAAAAACAAAAATAAAAACCCCACTGCTCTGATTCTTTAACTTTTTACAGTATTAATGTGAAAATGACATTTTAACACTAATGAGTAGTTGCAATTTTTTAATAAAACCACATATATAAATATGGGCAATTCCAGCAGCAGCAGCATTTCTCAGCAGAACATGATTAACCATCTCAATTAATATCATGTGACATGATTCACAAAAACAAAGCACAGATGTCAACCAGTTATTAGGACTACTCATACTGTATACAACCAAAATTTCCATATTGAAAGCTGGGGAAAATGATTTCCTCTTCACAGAAGTATAAATGAAAATAAATTGCTCTGAAAATTTAAAAGAGCATCAAAAGAAGTGGTTTTTTCATTGTTTATATTTTCAAATAGAACTGCCGTGTATTAATTGCTCCGAATTACAGTGTAGATTTCTTCAGGTTAAGGATATTGACTCCCACTGAAAGTATTAGTTAGATAAAAGAAATGAAGCCTTTGCTTCTGGATTACCAACACAGCTATATCCAAAGCCCTGGAGGTGATCCACAACCCACTTTTCTTGTATAAAGAAATCTCTTGGAGGTCTACAAGCAATCTAGTTTCCATTGCTGAGGACTAAGATGATGATGTGACCAAAGATTTAGGTCCATAAATCTAACAGTATAGAGTTCTTAGTTTGATTTAGGGTAAATCTTTTCATAGAAAAAGTTTTGAGCCAGAATATACAATTCTCCATCTTTTTCCCGAACTGCATGTGCTCTGACAAACTGAAATTGCTCCAGTGCAAATTCATAGAACTCATTCTCCATTTTCCAGATTTCAGACTGTTGTAGCTTGGCAATAGTTTCTTTTGTGGGAAGTTTTTTCTCAGTTGTTTTCCTAAGATGCGACTTCTTTCCTAAATGCAAAATGAAAGCAATAACTTCACTTTCAAGTTCATGTGCTCAAAAAATTGTTTACAGTCCTTTTATTTACAGAGTTTTTATACTCTCAGTGTGTTGATAAACTGTATTAGAAGGGGCAGGCTTTAATCCAAAATTTATTAATACAACATGCAGAGTTGGAGAACTGCAGCCTCTGTCACTAAATGTTTATGAATTTTGCATCCATTCTTTCAATTCTTCCTCTTTGCTCTAATAAATCCAGGGAATGAAGATTCATTTAAGGAATAAGATTGCTCCACATAATCTACCTGGAGCAAAACTGGTCTTTCAAAATTAATTATTTAGGCGTTAATCTGGTATCAAATGTTAAGAATTTTAGAAACTGCAGGAGATACTTCTTTCACAGAATCATAGAAACATTTAGGTTTGAAAAGACATTTAAAGTCATCGAGTTCAACCACAAACCTCATACTGCCAAGTCCCAGTTAGCCACGTCCCTGAGTGCCACACCTACACATCTTTTAAATATCTCTACCACTTCTATACGTCTTTTAAATACCTCCAGGGAATGTTATATGCAACTCAGACTATCAAAAACCCCCCTGTTCTGGTGTAGCTCTCTGTAGCTCTCCATAAAAGAGAAGAAAAATCTTGGTTTTGTGTGATTTCAATTATCTATTTCTAATCAAAATATAATCTCTACTAATAGCATTTAAACCATTATTCTCCCATCTAAACAGGATACTACAGTCTTATCATAAATGATACATAAGGCACATCCCTGCTGCACAGTGTTTCTGAGACAAAGATGACCAAAATGATGACCAGATTTTCCCCAAGGAGTGCTGCTGCTTTGTAATTACCTTGTTAATACTACATATCTAGGCTCTGTACATCAGATCCTTTTCTCCTTCTATTTGCAGAGAGAAGCCCTGCTAAGATAGATCTTTTCTTCATCATAAATTGCATGGCCAGCTCCTAGAAACTGAGCTACTTCTTGTAGCTAGGAGCCCAGGAAGATAAACATCTACTCGGGTCTCTGCATCCCTCAGGCTTTATTGCTCAGCCAACCAGGCTGCATTGAGCACAGTTAATTCCAGCAGAGCTTCTGAGGAAATGGAAATCTGCTACATCAGCCACTTTACAAAACTGTATAACCTTAAAAAAGTTCTGTTACAAACATATCACAATGTTACATGCAGTATAGCTACACACCTGCCTTTACCCCAACCATAAATATTTACAATTTGTGTAAGGCAGAAGGATACTTGGACTAGCACCAACAGAGGGAAGGGAAGGGAAGGGAAGGGAAGGGAAGGGAAGGGAAGGGAAGGGAAGGGAAGGGAAGGGAAGGGAAGGGAAGGGAAGGGAAGGGAAGGGAAGGGAAGGGAAGGGAAGGGAAGGGAAGGGAAGGGAAGGGAAGGGAAGGGAAGGGAAGGGAAGGGAAGGGAAGGGAAGGGAAGGGAAGGGAAGGGAAGGGAAGGGAAGGGAAGGGAAGGGAAGGGAAGGGAAGGGAAGGGAAGGGAAGGGAAGGGAAGGGAAGGGAAGGGAAGGGAAGGGAAGGGAAGGGAAGGGAAGGGAAGGGAAGGGAAGGGAAGGGAAGGGAAGGGAAGGGAAGGGAAGGGAAGGGAAGGGAAGGGAAGGGAAGGGAAGGGAAGGGAAGGGAAGGGAAGGGAAGGGAAGGGAAGGGAAGGGAAGGGAAGGGAAGGGAAGGGAAGGGNAGGGAAGGGAAGGGAATCTTCAAAAAGGAGTTTGTCTCTTCTTCTTGATGCAGGAGCATCATCCAGCAGAGAGGCACTCTTGGCAGAGACT
This sequence comes from Callaeas wilsoni, assembly GCA_013398955.1. Lineage (NCBI taxonomy): Eukaryota > Metazoa > Chordata > Aves > Passeriformes > Callaeidae > Callaeas > Callaeas wilsoni. Next base: position 16,425 of record VWPU01010927.1, read on the forward strand.
CAAAACTATTAATCTAGATCTAAAGAATTCACACTAAAAAAGGCAATAAGCAGATGAAAAATCCATGGAAATCAACTATTTAAATACCTGTCCGGTACAGTTCTGTGGCACCCCTGAAGAACCGGGGCAAAGCTGCCTCCAATAACATGATAAAGTCTTCAAGCTCTTCAGTAACTCCCACTAGGAAGTATTCATTAATCAGATTGTATTTGGCTTGTTCCAAAGCCCATCTGCTTCCCACATTCCTAAAATGACAGAGAACAATTACAGCAAGTTCTGATGTCAGCCAACAATCCTTGGTCCCTAGATGGAGATTACTTCACAACAGGGCATTTGTACAGAGAAGGCAAGACTTATTCCAAGTTATAACCATTCCTAACTTCATTTCACTTTCCAGTTTCTCTCATCTGTGTTCTTACCTAAAAATGGGACTCCTCTATTTATAAAAGAGTCTCAACAAAAATACCCGGGGGGTGTGTGTATATGCTTAATGCCTCTATTCAAGCAATTTTTCGAGGATTTACATTGTCTCAGTATTAATTCTCTGTCTCCACTTTCACATTAGATATCAGAAATCTGGAAAGAACACACCTTCCCTTTTGCACCATCTTTCTTTCTTTCTGTGCTTCTCCACATAGCCAGAGAGTAGACAGGTCTGAACAACAGGCACTGAAAGAGGAGCTCCCAAGTGGCCATTACTTTGCTTGTGTTTGAATGAACAATACCTTTGACAAATAATTGCCCTTGATAGCACCCAGAATCTTTCAAATAATCTGTGGGTTTGGTTTTGTTTTGTGTGGGGTTTTTTTTGTTTTTGGTTTTGGGGTTTTTTTTTTGGCTAAAGAGTTTTTTAAAGTCTTTATTATTATAAAAAATGCTGCATTGACAGATGGACACTATTTGCTTTTGTTTCAGTTTCTGCTAAGTAGCATAGACTACTGGATATCTGGTAAAGGTATAAGAAGACAAATTTGTTCTGATCTCAGTTATTGTGTACTCCCCAGGAACTTTAGAAGCTTGAACTAAAGTATCTCCATTCCAAAAGAAGGATACTGTAGTCTGATAAAAGAGAAAAATGTCAAGACTCTAAATCTGCAAAAATGATTTTTAAAATTGAAAACATATGCTTTCCTTCACAGCACTGCTGATACAGTATTGTAACATACTGCTAGTTTAAAGAACTGTAAAACTGTTTCAGTAAATCCATCTTCAACAGAAAACACATTACTCAAGCATCCGCTGCTTCACTCTGCCCAGTCCCTCACACTTTTATCAAATGAGCTACATACTGAAATTTGTTAAAGTTTAGGTTTCAGCACTGATGTACTTGACTAACAAGCGACATTTATCTCCCTTACCAGCATTCTGAGCTATGGCCACAGAAGAATGGAATTTGAAGCCAAAGTTTCTCTGGAGCACAGTCGGAACCTCCAGCTGCCACACATTCATCAAAGGTCTGGAACAAAGACAAAATTGAGCTGAGCTTTAAAATCTCACATATGTATCAAACATCTCAAACTGGTTAGTTGCAAAATGTAGTGGGGACAGAAAAACACACATATGATGCTCTAGAAAAAGATTTTTTTTCAAGCCTTGCTTTCACAGTGTTATTAGGATGACCTATTGTCTCAATTAAATAGTACTTGGACAGTCTTTTATGGTTACTACTAATGAACAATTGATCTTACCTGATACACTGATATACCTTTGATATAACCTTAGCAAAGGCTATTTGTCAAAACTAGCAAAAATAGTCAGGAAGTGTTGGTATAGTTGTTTTCCTCTATAAAAGAAGTCACTAAAGATTCAGCAACAAATGCCATCAGGAATTGTGTGATCCTGCAACAGCTGGATCTTTATAACACAGAACATTGTGCATTTTGTGGTTTAGATTAAACGAGGTTCTATTATATTTTAATTATGACAAATAACTGCCATTTCAGAGACTAATTTTGTTTTGGCAATCAGAAAAACTGAAAAGTTTTTCACTGCATAACAGAATATTTCATACTCTCCACATACACAGCTGTAGTAACAGTTTCAACTGCAGTAACACAGTTACAATAGGAACTCCACTAGCACTGTAAGGAATTTGTAAATGCTTTACTGTGTCACCATAAAGTAAGTATTTATGATATATCTAGTCAAGATATAAGGTCTGTATCTTGGATAGATTAAAAAAAAAATAGATCACATAGACAACTTTTTAGACTGCTTCTTCAGTATAATTACAACTTTCTGTTCAAAGCAACAATGCATGAACACATTTGTGTCATTATTTGGGGTTAAGAACAAAGACAACATCATTTGCTTCTATTTTGAGGTGAAGTTTATGAGATAATCTGAAAAATACATTGATACTATGCCAAAGTAGGGAGTAAACTGTGGTGCCTTGGTTCACATTGAGCTCTGAGTTTAGAATAGCTTGTACATGTTGCACATCATAGATAAAAATGCACCTAAAGCAGGAAGACATTGGTATGCTTTCCCTAGCATAGTTCTCTAGGGAAATTCTGCACTGATCTATTGTTAAATGCACCTCTTAAATTATGAATGTTTATACTAAAAATGAACTGGCATCTGTGCAAAGAAAGATTTCTTTGCTTACACCTGCAGGTTATTTTACAGTTAATAAGCAAAAGCAAAGGAAGCAAGCCATTTTCTAAGTAAGCTGAAATAGGACAGACTTCCTTCCACACTTCCTCTTATGTACCTACCTTGGCTGCTCCATCCAGAGATTTTATTGTAAGAAACCCTTGCCTCTAAAGACTCTGCATTTGGAGCCAAGCTATCTATGACTGGAAGCACAGGGATACAGAAAAGAACCTAATTAAGAATTCTTCCATATAAATGCTGGGTATGGACTAGGAGGGGATGAGAGTGTAAAGTACATTGAGATTCCTTTCCACTAATAAAGGAACAATTGACTTCAACTAGGAGTAATTTCTGACCTTCCCTACTTTTCATTTGAAGTGCTTTTTATGAATCTACCATAATACATACTAGAACAAAGACACTGCAATTGGCTCAATCCATTTCTGAGCTTACTGAATTTTATAACTAATGTATGCAAAACTTACATCATTTATACATGTACAGTTCCCCAGGGACACTCTGGAAAAATAGTACTATCTGATTTAAATGAAAGAAGCCAGAAGTTTGATACAGTAAACCAATGTCACTTCAAATGAACTTGAAATGCTTACAGGACACATTAAATCTGTGTAACAACAACTAAGTCTCTCAGACCTAAATAAAGTGGGATCATAGTGACAAAATGCATAAAGCATCTTCAATGGAAAAACATAAAATTAATAATGCAATGCATTGCAAGCATTATAAACAGGAATGCATTTGACCTTTTTCCCAGCAAATCGAAGCTTACAGTGCAGTCTACCAAGCAGCAACATGAAGGATTTCTGGCATGTTTCCCAGCGATACCTAACAAAGTTGTTTGGATTATAATTCAAAATTAAAACAAACACTGTTAAATTGCACTCTTTTTAGTTAAGTTTTATGTCCTAGAAACAGCTCAGACTTGGCAGCATGCTCAGCTTTCCAAGTGACTGATCTCCAGCAGGAAAGAGGTAGACAGGCTACAAAAGATGAGATCCTATCTCTCTTTTAAAAAATGCCTTTATGATATCATATCACCTGTTCATCTTTTTAGCCAGTTCTATAAAGACAAAGCTTAATTTCAATTTATTCCTGAAGCTTTCCTCTTCTATGAGGCTGTGCTGCAGGATACTTGGATGAACTGAAATGCAGTAGCTGAAGATGGCGCTAAACCCTAAATAACAGAGGAGCAGTTAGTTGCCAACGGGAAAGAAAAGAGGAATGGTTTGCTCCCAATATTTAAAAAGCACTATTTGGATGAGGGCAGCACACAAAATGATTACTCATGTTTATTAGTTGTTACAGTGTTTATAGACTAAGCTGTATTTAGTGTGACTTTTGCTTATTTTTTCAATGTCTCTTGGTACTCACACAGCACGACACTAAATTGTCAACATTACGGAAAAACAGCATCAGCTTAATAAAATATCGTCACTGAAGCTGTATAAAGTGTTTGGCTCTGCACAGTACAAAAACTCACTACATTTTATAGGATTCCACACTGTTCTAGCTACAGTTTTATAAACCATACTCATATACTTAATACCCTGCTTTTCTTCCCAATATAAGAAAAATCCAAAGCAACATGCCCAAAAAATGTCATACTGCAAACCATGACAGTGGATGTATGGATTCTTTCTGGAAAAAAATATATTATGGAGCTTGAATGATGTTGCCATCCTGAAACTGTATTAGTAGTCAATGTTTGAATGTGCTAACCTAAACCTGTCTACAGCCACGTAAGACACAAGGAGGAAGCATAGAAATTCATGTATCATACTCCACAGTTTCCAAAGACATTGCAATGTTTACATTTCTAAAAAATAAAATAAATCGGGTTGCTAATTATATGAAAATAAAAAACAGAGCCAATGCATCAGCAGTTCTACAGCTTTTGCTAAAAAAACGTGTCTCAGTCTTCAACAACAAGAGAGGTAGCCTTTGTACATACGAGGATAACCTTAATTTGATATTTATAATTCTGGATACTTAATAACAATTTTAATTTTTTTTTTTTTTTTTAACAAATTACAACATACAGAGAATTTATAAGGGTACAAAGAACTTACCAAGCCACCATTATCACCAAGGCCGATAAAAGAACGATTTGGCTTTTATCAGGGCATTTTTAAAATTGTTTTCACATTAATTTTAATAAGGACTGCATATATAATCGGGTGTACTTTACCTTTTTATCCCCCTGTTTTCGCCTCCGTAGCCCGGGTCTGTAATCGTCTCCAAAGCGCAGAAAGTAATAATAAGAAACTAGGCGTTCTATAGGATCTCTTATGACATTTATGTAAATTGGTTTCTTTTTAACACCAAATCTAAAGTAAAAGAGGAAAAAACATCTTTCAAAGACAAATCAAAGCTTCTCATCTAATATTTAAAAGCCTGTCTTTATTGCTACAACTGAAATCTATACACAGAATACATGATACTAGGAGGACGTTTAATGATCACTTCTTTACATCCTCATATCCAGCGCATTACATGGATGTGAAAGTAAATTCAATTTCAGTCTGCCTGGGATTATGATTTTAAGGCTTTATTATTAAAGAAACAAACAAAACAGACATATTGTCATACAAATAGATACTAAAAACGTTTACACAACCATCCTGACTCTAGAAATGCCTTAACTAGTTTAGCAGCCACATACATGTTTATAATAAGTATAAGGAAGTTTGATATTGAGTTCCTGCCCTTGTGAACTGGGCATTGCAATTCTATGAGTTTTTTTCCTGGCAGGTCTCCAGTTATCAGAGACATTAACTGTAACAGCAGGAAGACACAGCTCAGAGTCCATCCACTGCCTGGGTTGAATGCATATGGCTATGCTTATTAATATAAGTCTAAGATAGTATCTGTAACCATATTAACTTCTCTATCTACAGATATTAAATTTTTCCTTAGACATTTACCCTAAGCCAGTTCTGATGTACAAGCAGTACATCAGATGCAGTACAAACAGAAGCCTGATGAAATGAGGTGGTAAGCTCATACGACACATGAGAAAGATTTAAACCACCAAACTGTTTTGTGCAAATGCTACCTTTCAGTGATCTATATTCAAGACAGCTTTTACAATACATTTCTCAGTTTTATTTTCTCTTGCATTTGAGACATTCTGTGGCAAATAATTGTGGTATCCAAGTATTAAAGAGTTTTTATCACAATGGAAATTGCAAGTGTGTCAAGTGCCCTGAAGTAAAGCTAGAAGCTGGGAAAAAAAAGTTCTCTTCTGTTCTTATGCAAACTGGGAAAGAGTTCTGCATCGAAAGAGGGCCATTCATGCCTCCTAGCTTGGCTAAAACAGAGCACTCATAGTTTTAAGATGCAGTACCATTATTGTTAAAGGGGTAAATTTTACTACCAGATACTGTGCATATGAGGAATCTTAAGCTGAAAAGCTGAAGAACAGAAACGTAGCATAAGCAGCAGAAACGAGGAAGTTCAGAAAAAAAACAACTAACAGGCATTACTTTTGCCAGAAACCAGCACTACAGACAGAGAAATTGTTAAAGGCTACAGAAAGAGCAATTGATTCTCCAATGCTGCCAGCAGAGTACCAATGAGACAGACTGGAGCACTCAAAGGCAGCATTGCTGACATCTGTCTGCATGCCAGCTCTGACTTCCCAAGGTCTGCAGAGCAGAGGGTGTGAATGCTACAGCCATTCTGATGCACAGTCTAGGCCTTGAACTGCACCCTCTTTAAAGTCCACTGAGCATGAGACATGCACACGTCCCCTTCCACAGACTACTGCAAATGCAGAGGAAGCTGGAACAAACCATTTCGATTCAGCAGCAGACTCATCCAATGAACAGCACATATCTGTGCATTAAATGAAGGTGTCCAAGTCCTTAGAAATGCTTGCGCTGGATTGTACAATCACCTGGATTTGCACACGAGCTTGCAGAACAAGCTTCAGTTACAGTAACATAAACCTACTAGTAACATAAGTTATTACTGTAACTTTATTAATAACAATAATGAATTGGCAATTGCATTCTCAAATAACCTTTTTTCCCAACTGTTTAGGAGAGAAAATAGGGAATAAGAGGGGATAAGGAATTTTAAAGAGACAAAAAGAAAGGGGAAAAAATTTAAACTTTTATTGCCGCAATTTCTACATGGATGGATTACAGTAACATATCCTCAATACTGTGAGTCATCGATGGAATACAGTACTTTAGTTTTCAGCATATTCTAAGAGGTACTTCTGATATTTGACAGTGGACCTAAGTCTGATGTGCATGTATAAGGAAGCATTGACTCTTCTGAAATATTTTACACTTCTTAACTACAAGAATGTTCATTACAAGAACATACCTCACAGCCTTAAAGGTGTGGGCCTTGCCAAGCACAACCAGCGTATTCAAGATTTTATTTTAATAATGAAAACCCAAAGTATGAGAAAGCAAGCTGTTGTGGGAAAAAAAAATCACTCAGGTGAAAGGATAACAAACAACAAAGACAAGGATAACACAGTCCTGGAGGGAAGATGCAGATGAAAGAAATCTGTGAAATTGCTTAGATGCTTTCTAGATGTAAAATATTTTAGTTTTAGGAGTTCCAGTATCTGAAAATGTTTTCAGCTTTACAAACTAATGTGTAAAATAACATTCAGCTTTGCTGCACCAGAAAGCTGTTACTCAGTTCAAGTGTTTATTAATGTTGAAGCATTTTCATTTTAAAAAGGCAGAAAAGAAACTAATGAATTTTGATATACTTTATCTGATTGACTGATTTGCAAGTAATGCTTTTTGCCTGTTACTTTTTGTAAACTTGGTGCCGCTGGTCATTTTCAGCTACTACTGTAGCTTTTAGCATTTTCTGATAATATACTGTATCTGCAAAGGCCTCGCTTCCCCATCTCAGTCTTTGTAATAAAAAGTTCAAATTAAAAATCAGTGTACATGACAGAATGAGTAATTAAAAGGAATGACTAAACAAAAGGAATTATTACATACAAAAAAGAATTTAAATAAATACTTTAATGCACAGAAACATAACAACACCGAGGAGTGACTGTCAGCAAGAGGTAAAAGTAGTGGTTACTATCATTTGTGCAGTCAAATGTAATGCGATCTGAAAATTCCACTTTCAATTTTAAATCATTTTCCACATGCTTCAAGTGCAAGATGAAGCACTGCCTAGTAAGCATCTTAAGCAAAACTGACTTCTCAGTTCAAGGGGAGGTTTCATAAGAGCAACTGAGGATCACTGCTTTAGATCCAGAAGCAAAAATAAGACAAGAAAAGAAACATATGAAAGTGCGAATAAAGATATGATCCTGAACTTTTGAAGTTAGTTGGAGGATTTTTACGATATTTTATTTAATTTAATTTTAGAAGTTGCAGCATTTAACTCCACAAGAATTATTTCAATACTTTTTCTAGCAAGTCAAACTGTTATAGACCAGAAAACTACTTCAAAATATAACTTTTCATATTTCGATAAAGTGTAAAGGGATACTAAGGTAGAAAAGGATTACATAACTTAAGAGGCAAGTGGTGTTACTCTTTCTATGTAACATTTTTGAGAACAAGTATGTTAAGCTTCCCCAAATGGGAAGCCAATCCTAAAACAGAACTGCCAGTGTTCCAAAAAAAGCCACGATTTTCAGCAAAACAAACTTGGAACTTAGACAAGGAATACTAATCCCAGCATATAAATGTTTGGGTTTTTTTTAAATGAGACTCGGCTACACTTTATCATGCAAGCAAACAAGAGAAATGGGTGAGGATCAGCCCGGAACAGGGGCCGCAGGGAACGGCAGTGTGAGCGCTTTTACGGAACTGCAGTTCCCCGGCTGCGGGCGCGAGAGGGCAGCGGCTCCGCAGGTACCGCCGCGGGAACGTACTTGGCGAAGTCCAGGTACGATATATGGCCGTGGTAAAATCCCGGCTTCATCTCCCTCCAGGAAGTCACATTCTTCACAAATCGGACCTGCAAGAGTGGGCAACAAAAAGTGTTTCTGTACTGCTCGTTACATTTCTACATACATGGTGTTTCCTGGCTTTTAGGTAAAAATCTTGTAATGCATCAGATAAAAAAGTCTATTTTGAACGTTAGCAAAAAACTTGCGCTGGCTAAAACAGACTTTTCTGCAGCATACAGATGACTGATTTTAGATCATCAGAATTTAATGATCAGAAACTAAACAAAAGCAGAAAACAGCAATCAGAAGGACGGTTCAAGGAAAGCTACCACAAAAACATCTGCAAAACAAACATTTTTATTTTTGTCAGTCCATTTTATTTGTAATTTGAAAGGAATGCAGAATTCTTTCAGTAGAAATGCAAGTACATATTTGATAGAATTGTCTGATCTGTATTCAGTCCCTCAAATAAAAGTGTACCAGATTTACAGCATTTTCTTAGACCTGTTTTACTGGGACATAAGAAATGAATCTGATGGTTCATTTGTTCCTCCATCCCAAAATGCAATGCACAAGTAATCCAGAAATATTATAAATGCATGCAATGTAAATCAGATCTATAGTTTGCTATTTTGAATAGTCATCTTAAGCCTAACATTTTGGTGAAACTTTCACGCTAAAGCATGAAGTAGCCCTTGAACGAAGGCTGATAAAGCAGTTATTGGCAAACTTCACAAAAATAGGAATAGCTTTACATTTCAAAGAACAAAATAAGACACACGCCCCAAACCAGAAAGGATGATCAAATTAAGTGGGCCATGCAAATCCTGATAGAGCTTGGCTTTACTAGATGAACAGAGTATTTTAACATCAAAGCATGTAACTGAAAGTTATTTCAAAAGTAGTGAATTGGATAATAGAGGATGATAAATTTGTACTGCCTGAGCTGTCTGACAAAGATATGCCATTTCGAGGCTCTGAATTAAAAGACAGTGTTCTCTGCACATCTGCAATATCTTTTCTGTTACACAGAGAAACAGATAACCACAGAGATTCTGAAGTGAGACAAGAGAGACGAAAAAGGAAAGTTTGAGAGCTCAAGACAACACTAACTAACATTCTGTAAGGTCAAGTGGATTGAGAGTGTCCTGAAGCATAATATTTACTATTCATTATAACCTACCAGTTGAGGATTTTAAGAGGTGAGACTGGTCTGCTGATGGTTTCTTCAAATGTGCAAAACTCATGGTCTAGGATTTAAGAGGTTGGTAACCTGTACTTATTTCTTTAAACACTGGCTCTTGGACTCTCAGATAACAGAAATGTATATTACTTTTTAATAACAGGCAACATTAATTTTTTCAGTGTACAAGTTTCACAGTCTGTGGCATTACAAGATTTAAAGCATATATTGCACATGAAAATTGTGGCAAATCTAGCTGAAAAGCACTGCACAATGTTACACAATGGTGTTTCATAAACTGCATTGGCTTTCTGTCTGGTTGTGTCCATAGCACAAACTGATCATATGGGACTTTGAATCCAGTTGTACTACCTCTACTGCTACTGAAATAAACCACACTTCCATTTACTGTATCTTTCCAAGATTAATAACAAGATATTTTCAGGGGAGAGCCTCAGCTATAAATATTTCATTACCTGGGAAAGATATTTCCTAAATACAAAATATAAATCACCTTCCTTCATATATAGGAAGGAAATATAAATTTCCTTCCTTCACCCACAAACCCCAAAATGTCATGGTTGGTTGATACAACTCCTCAAGCAAACTGGTTATGCTATTTATGCTGTGCAGTGCAGCCCACATATTGAAGTGTACGTTTACTTTTCCATGAACAAGCTCTTTGAAATCTTACATCATCTAGATTTCAGTTTCTGATAGACTAGGACTAAACATAAGGTAATGTTAGGTACAAAATCCCAAGGTGTTTGTTTTAGATTCCTATGCCAGCATCTGGCATCAAACCATGTATGTTTCAGTAACAGTTACAAAAATCCTTTATTGCCTTTGTCTTACAATGTTATTGTCTGCTATGGAAACAATTTTTATGAACATAGGATGGATAGTCTAGCCTCTAACACCAGTCAAGCTAAGAGAAGGCTACGAAGGTTTTATAACACAGCTGTGACATTTACATCTGTCTTAAGAGGGACCTGCAACATGCTGAGTCCCTGAGACTCAGGGACCTTTTAACACCTATAACTTGCCTGCAGGCAAGAGATTTTTTTTTTCCTTTCCCACAGTCTGCAGCATTCCAAAAGCCAGAATTGTTCCAGGTCACAGACAGCCTAATGAGTCTGGATTCACAGATTATAGGTCAGAGATGAATATTGCTCACTGCTTCATACTGTTAAATATGATCAATTTTACCTTTCTTTTCAGGACTTAGCGGATACTGGAATTTTCAAGAGACAGAGCAAGCTTCTCCATCTGAGCCCAACTGAATAAAATTAGAGGTGACTTTAAAAGTTCAGATAGATGTGAATGGAATTCCTGTGAAGTTGTTTCATGGTGCTTTTATATAATCAGCTACAAAGTTGCTTCACAGCCTTTAGTAAGTGGGAAATCAGCTGAGGTTCACTGAATTAAAAAGCCAGATCAAAGGTACCCTAGGGGCATAAGATGTCCTGAAAGGTAAGTTAAACACATTCAGTTTCTAGGACGGTAAGAATTTAAAACAAGTCCCAGTGAGCCAAAAGGAGGAAAAACCCAACCAGCATACCTGCTCTGAGAAAAAGCCATGTGTGCAAACTAAAGTGGTGCTGTAAGTTATCTCTGTCCATTAACTGCCACCATCAGTCCCTCTTCTCTACAGTCTGACCACACAGAGTCACACTCACGCACCACCAGACACACTCAGACAAACACTCACACTCACACATGCACACACACGCGTGTGCGAGCTCATGGGCAAGAGCGTGCGAGTGATTGCAGGTCTGTATCTGATGGGGTGAGTGTGCATGTGACTGTGCTTGTGTCTCAGTGTGAGTGTGCCTGAGTGCACGTGAGTGTGCCTGAGTTAGCTCTGAATCAGAGGCTCAGGAATGCTGGAAACAGGCAGGCAGCACACCTCTGGCTGCATGCCATGAACAACCACAAGCAAGCTCAAGGCAAGGACAGCTGAGAAGCAATTTTGTGAGATGGCGAAAAGATTGAGTTCACCAGTTCAGCCACGGTACAGCCAGGATACCTGCCTTGCACTAATAGCTCTTTCTCAGAAGGAAAAATACAATTGGCACACGTGCAGCACTCATACTCAGGAGACCATCTAGCTACAAAAGAAAAATTCTTAAATGTTCATGAGCACACGACAGTATTTCCACTTTTAACAGAGTTGCTGCAGCCTTTTCACTTGTTCCACTTCTGACAGCCACTGAAACCTGCACTAGCAGAGGAAATAAGTACCACTAAAGCCACTATGACTGTGCTGTCCTCTGAGAGACCAACTGTTTTAGAATGCACTTGGAAGCAAGATAACATATTTTCATGCTGCTCTTTTAAGAAAAATTGAGAGAGAAACTGAAGGAGAAAAAAACCAAGAAACAGAAAACAGCGAGCTGAGGGTGTTTCAACACCGGACAACTGTAGCATTCATAACAGTATAGAGAATGTTCTCACATCCACTTTTTAAATAATATATCAAGAATACATGCTGTAATGCAGAAGAGTAATTTAATTTTAAATGTTTTAGGTGACAAGTTCATCATGTAACAAAACCAATAAAGTTTGTGTGGCTCGTATGCCATCCTGATAGCCATAACACAGGCATTCTTGTATGGACAAAGTGTCACTGCTGAAACAGGCAAGCAGCAAATAAAACTCACCCAAACAACTACTCAGACTTAATTAAGAAAAGCAAGTGTTTCTACTACAGACCACACAGGTCAGAAATGCAATACCGGCAACATGGCACTCAGCTTGCTGCAAAGAAAAGGCCCAACGTGGGGAAAGAGGGACAGCTCCCAGGATCCTGCTGCCAGAGATGCTGCAAAAGAAAGGAGGGCTGCTGGGACAAGTTACACCTGAAACTAAAATGGGTGTTAGGAACTGGTATTGGATTATCTCAAATCAGACACAGACTATATCTGGAGTGGATTTTAAATATCATTTTTTTCATATTGCATTCAAGAAGTAAAGGTTTCACATATGGGCAGACAACTTAAAATCTGTTACAGAATTACAGTAGTTTGGAAAAAGTACAGCAGAAAAACTGCACAAAAGAAGGCTCACTAATTTACAAATTTCTGCCAGGCCTGAGGCAATCTTCACCTTGCTTAAGGAAATTTGCTTTAACAAATAGTTATCACTAGTAGAACAATTTTGTCTCTGTGATACGTTTATGTATTTTACTACTGGCACAAATACGCCTAACACACCCAAATGAGCTATACTGGTGAAGGTGGCATATGAATATGTCATGCTAATCCAAGCCCACACAGAGTAAACGTCATCAGCTACTGCTCAGCACCCCTGCCACCTCTAGAATTATGCACTAGGACTTACAATGGCAAGTTATTATCTCCACGTATTAAAGATGAATAATTATTTCTGCATCTTTGAACAACTATGCAATATATGAAGTTCTTCATTGTCAGCATTTCCCAGTTAATGGCCACCAAAGAAGAACAGTATCAACTGTCTAATTAAACTATATAATTTACCACCTTGGACAAGAGCATAGTATCAAATGAAGGCAAGACTGACAGTATTGTGTACATGCTCAGCAGTGACAGATTTTCATTATTCAATAGATTATTATTAGAGGGAAGATGAAGAGTTTCTCTTACACAAAACTAAGCCAATGAAGAACAAATTTTATTTTAATTAAGTTCAAACAGAAGTAGAAATTTAGGGTAGCGTGTGTTTAATTTATACCTATTCAATGACTAGCTCTCCTATCCTTCAGGACAGACCTCTATTTCAAGAGACACCTTGACAGAAACAGAATTTTGTGGGAAGTGCAGCACTAGGTATGACTGACTTGAGCATGATTTTTAATTAACAGACACAGGCTTATTAAATCTTTTGAAAAATCACTCTGCTCTTAGGGCACAGGTCTTTAGTACTTGTTCTACACAGTGGACAGGACTATAGCGATGGCTACCAGATTTAGTAATCATGTATGACAGTATCACCTTCACATTTAGGAAACAATTTTACAGGAGGAAATACTCAAAAGTAACACAACCCCAAAACCACAAAACAGATTCCAGTATCACCCAAGTCCATTATTTCCTCTGCACGGAGATCCCTACCTCGACCTTTCTCCCACATACAGAACTGCAAGTGGAGGGCCTTTAGCATCTACTCCCCCTTGTCCCAGTCCAGCTGTGCTGAGCTGCTTCAGCCCACAGACATGCCCTTAACGGAGCTGGAAGGCTCAGTGCTGACATGCTGCAATGCAGAGCAGCTCCTGCCTCTGCTGCATATCAACTTAAGTGATCAGCATACAACTGGCAGTAGAGAGTTCAGAAACATTTGTTTTACAGGCAGGGATGATGACAGCGATGTTTCAGATCTCTAACCTGGGTTCTCTGCAAGTGCACTCATGACAGCCAAGGAAATATTAAAGAAAATAAACCAATAAACCTACTTCCTCATGCTAGCCTAACAAAAACAGGGCATTTGCCCTAACAAAACAGGGCATCTTTTTAAAATACACTTTTAAATACAGTAGCCATAATCATTTCTGGTCTGGTACTACAGTGATTTTAGTGAGAGCTTTTAACGGATGCAAAGTGACCCATCCTTCCCAGTGCAAGCTATTTACAAGCACTTTTCTTTATGTTTTTTATCACCTGTGAGACCAGACCAGACCCAGTACCAAAGACACAAGTCTAGCCCTGACAGCATGGCACAGTGCCTGCACTACTCAGAGAGCAAATTGCCTAAGACTGCATTCACTGCAGATGGAGATGACAGGCAAGTAGTATTACACAGCCAAAACAGTTATAACAACAAAGGTCATTCCTACCCCAGTCATGCCCCTTTTTAGCTTTGTTTTTGTCCAATAAACAGACACTTACCACCTCCAGTAGCCCAGCAAACACCTAAACCTATTAAGAAATAATATTAATTCTCTACAAAGAAAATAGGAAAACATTAGATTTCATTTATATTGGGAAATGTGACATAAAAGTCAATTACATCAGATCACCCAAGTTTACAATAGCAATTTTTTTTTTTTTTTGNGTGCTCTTCCCTTGTTTCATAAAGACATCCCAAATTCAGCAGCTTACCTGATCTTGCAGAGACATAACAGGATTATTTTTGGTTGTATTGATATGTAGAACATGGTATTTGTTCTTCGCACAGAGATCATAGGCAATATTCGTGAAGGATGTGCTGGCAGTCTTGGGTACTCTGTTGTAAATAATCACCACATCATCTTCTTCATCCAGTGTCACATCTTGTCGGGGACCATCTACTGTATGACGTTGCTCGATTTCTCTGACTTCATGCCTCGCAATAGCCCTTTCTGTTAAGCAAGAAAAAGATTACATTTCAATGTAAGTGTCACTGATTCTGAAGTTCAAACCTTAGAGCACAATCTGGTGAAAAGCAGCAACTCCTCAGCAATAAAGGAAACACTTGCTGTACTGTGTATTTCTGACATAGCTGAACAAAACTTCATCAATAAAAATGAACAGAAGACAGTCCAACACAGAACTCAAAGCCTAGAAAACAATATGCTAAGGGAACACAGAGAATACTCTATGACTCACACTGATGTCACTGTCTTTAGAGTCACCATCTCTAAAGGAAAGTCTATAATGCACTATCAAAATGGCGACATCCCTGAAATATTCCAAATAATTTCTACAATACGCCTAGTTAAAAATTATAATGGAAGAAATAAACAATTTGAACACCACAGAGACCACAGTCAACTGACTGGGCAGAAGCACTGTCATTCAGATGAAGCCACTGGGTTTTTATTTCAACTGATACAAGCTCCAAGAGTAAAGCATTACAATAAATGGGGTTGTAAAAATTCAGTTAGTTTTATTAATGTGAAGTTTGACAATAGAAGCAAGAGGTGCTTACAAAACAGGTAACATTAAGGTGAGTGATCTCTGAGCACTGAAATACATCAAATACATCAAAAAGAAAGAAACATGGAAAGGCAAGCTATGAACAACACATTTTAGCAGAGTGAGTACTTTGCAAATAACCCATCTTTCCTTTTATACAAAGGGCAATACTCTGAGTAACTGAACATTGCTTCAAGTGCTAAAAGCTTATTTGGAAAATAAAACTCACAGTACTACAGCTTTTTATTTTTTTATGCTGCTGAATATCAAATACCATGTGCTGATTGAGACACAGGTTTTTTTCTGTTCCCGATAGTATGTACTTTAATACGATTTGTAATACAGATGTCAAAGCACTTTTTCTCATTCATTTATGCTGATACTGCCTTTAATAATGTATTCAAAGAAATCTTCATTTGTCAACAGTGTAAGCTGAAGCTGATATCACAAGAGTAACCTGTAATTCTCTGTATTACATTCTTTTACAGGATATAGCTCTTTATGGATGACACGATTTTAATAGCAGCAGCAGCAGCTCTTGGCCTTTACTTCCCTTGCTTCTTTAGCCCAGCCCCTTCTATTCTCTTTCACCAAATGTCTTTAATTATAACATAAAATCACTCTTAAAGCAGAATCATTAAGCTGTGAATAGTCTACCCTGTAATTCCACATAAATTGTCTTAAACCACAAACTTCCATCTGTCTGAAATGCTTCAAAGCTTAAACTTACTCACTCTCTCATATGCTCGTATCTCACACCCCATAACTAAGTTACACCAGTATGAAAATGTTTGTAGAAAATGCTTATTGAGTATATCTCAATTTTCCACATGACATCTGTTGCTCCCCACTACATCAGTCACAGTTTTTGCTCCTTCCTTTCTCATTTGCTACCTCTCCCATCAATGCTGGCAAACGTCCCATTTTGGAAAGAGATGAGGCAACAGACTCAGGTTCCATGTCTCTGAAGATGGCTACAACAAAATGGGGTTGGCAACTCTCCCCTTCCTGCCAGCAACAGATTAGAGGAAGCATTTGGTAGGGAACATAGTTAACCATGTGGCTGCCCAAGGCTACAAGGATACTGAATACCACCTAGAGAGGCTGAAATGAAACAAATTTAATTGGTATTTTCTACACCAGAGTAGCAGATCTAAGCTAGATTTGAATCATAGCTGCACAGAACCCCAGGGCTGATAAGGCTGGCTGGCGCAGAGGGAAGCTTCCTCTTTTACATGGAAGAGGGAAACATTTGTGAGAAACAGACATGATTTGCAAGAGGACTGATGAGAAGTATTCCTCTAATGAGGTATTTTAAACCTTGATGATTCAAGAATTAGTGTGATAAGGGCACTTTAAAGACCATGCATAAGATATAAAAGCTGCATGATTGGATGCAATTAGCAGAAAGGCTATTGCATCCAACCACCTTCAGCCTCCCACGGCGAGGGGAAAAGCAAGAACTCATGTAAGGAGCAGAACCTTCACAATCCTGAAGTACACAGACAGTCCTATTATGAAAAAAATAAGGAGGCTTTATATTTCAAACCAAAATAAAAACTGATCTTTAAGATGAAATCACTTTTTTGAAATAATTGCAATAGTTAAAAAACAGAAGCTGAAATGGAGTGAAGGATATAAACTGCTAAAGCGCAAGGGAAGTCAAAGTGAGAAGCAGAGGAAGCACCTGGAAGTGTCTAACCTGGTCAGCCATCCTAAGAGCCTATTTCATTATAGTCTATGAGTAATACAGTTATGAAAATTGCAAGTTTTGTAAAAGCGCACGTTTTTTCCCAGTCACAAATAGTTTGCAGTTTTTCCTATGAAGTCAGGAAGCTCTTCTGATACTTACTGAAAAGTCAGTTTAACTCTTAAAATGATGGATATCAATTTTATTTATTGATAAGGTTAGTTTGTTAATTTATTATTTAGAGAGGGGAAGAGTTCCAGTAATGGTAACATTCAACTGGGAATAGTCTTTGGGATACCTATGCAATCAGAAGTTAGAGAATTTGAGGAGTTAATGGGCATTTGATTAACTACGTCATTTGCTCTTCTATAAAATTTAAATAATCTTGGAAGCAGAAGCCCTGGAATGGCTGAAAAATGAACAATGCTTATATGTTTTTAGAAATATGGTAGAAAATGCAATGTATGCTTTAAAGACATTTTACGTGTGGAAGATAGGAAGAAGAGGTTAAGTATTTACTAAATATATCGTATTTACCAAAAATCTCCTTAGATGACAGCCCTGAAAATATAACTTTGATTACAAGAACCTGTCTACATAAGATTGGACTGGTTTCACTGAAAACAAATTAAAAAAAAAATCAGGACGGGTCATTTCTTTCCTCTCAGAGATCCAGTGGACAAAATGTTCTACAGTCTCATTGCTTTCACTGCATTCTATTTAAACTTCGTGTTGTAGGAAAAACACCTATGCAAAATTATCAAGAGCCAAATGCGTAAACAGAGTTAAGATCATACACTCTAAATTTCACATTACATAACTACACCTATTTAAAAAGATATGCAGCATTTAAATAAGTGATACCTTAGAGTACAAGGCAGGTTTTCATAAAACTATAATACAGGATAATTTTAAGGCATAAGATATTCTGTCTCACACTTTTTTATTATTGCTTGTTTAATTTCACTGTAATACACAATGTAATTGCTATACCCTTGGGATAAACTCTGTTCTGTCATCTGCGGTTGTCCTGCAAGCAAACTTTCATCAACTGCAAGGACGGTTTGCACATAGGCAGTACCAATATGATCAGTGTAATAACAGTTGCTGCACTGATTATTTACCAGCAGATGAATTACTTGCAGAAAGTCCTTAGTTGAAGCAGCTGCTTTGTAAACAGCAGAACAAGTTTGTTTTCTCACCTATTTGTCTACATGTTCTTCTAAATCCTCCATCCTATTCCTGTAACTCAGCCTCTTGACATGACATTTCTTGAGCCATCCTCTTGTAGCAATAAACCACAAAATATCATGGCTAGCAACAAATTGGTATGCCAGTCAGATGCTACCAGAGAATAACATATAATAGGCAAGTTATGTCTTCTCCTTCAGCAGAAGCACTAACAGCAACATTTCATCCCTACGCCATCCCTTCAAGGTCGCTGCCTTTCCAAGTCAAAGCAGTTTTGCAACAAGCTCAAAAGTTACTAATAAACAGTTGGAGAGAAATGGACAGGCCAAGGATCTCAACTAATAAAATCACCTGTGAAAATGCAGTGGGCCCACACATACTTGTAAAAATATTTGAAAATCCAGCTGAACGATAGTTACATAATTACAGAGACAAATCAACCAAATGAACAATATTTAAATAATTACAGAAACAAATGACTGGGATCATAAGCAGTTATTAGTCTACATTCCTTGCACATTCAAACAGATAAATGTCTTAGGTAAAACAAGCTTATTAGCATTTACTTCAAATTCAAGTGTTAACTGCATAACTGCATACAAAATCCTCCCAAAGAAAATAGTGTGTCATGGATTTCAACAACTTAAAGATTAACAAAACCAAACATTTCAAATTCCTCACATTTTTCACAGAAGCATAAGAGCCTCCTGGGATTTCTGAACAAAGAAATCTATCAAAATCAGAAATTCTTCTTTACCCTCCAACTTAGTACTTACCACTCTTGATGAAAGACACATTTTGAGCCTTGCTGGCTGTCAAAATCAAGTTCACTGAATAACTGGAAGAATAATTCAGAGCATACTGTTCTACTTTCCCAAACTATGTTCTTTGTCCTGAACAAATCTCTCTTTTCCTTCTGTATGTATCTATGGATATTACTTAGGCTCTCTCGTCAATGTGTCTTATGTTCCTTCCATGCTTCATTGTGAAAGCTCCCACTCAGATGAGGAAAGACTCGGTCTTAATACAAATTTTAGGTCAGCAGCCTTCAAGTGTTGCCCAACAGAAGAAAGAGACGTGGATTCAAACTTCAGTCACACTGACTTGACGTGAAGGAGCTGGACAGCTAGTGTTGATAGCACCATCCCTGAGCAAACTGTTGCTGTGTATCTACACTACTGGATGCCACATTAAGCCAATAAGCAGGTTTCTTCCAGTTGGGAACAACACTGAAGCCAGCTGACTTGGTGAAAGAAGCCAGCTTTCTTTCCACTGTGCTCCCAGGCCAACTAGGCTAGCAGCTGGTAGCCTGAGGCACTGAGCAGCTCTCAAGCTGTTTCCCTGTCCAAAAGCTGCATTAAACACGTGATTGGCCTAAATACTGAACCTCAGCAGGACTGCAAACCTACTCACTATGGACTCCATTCTCCTCTGATGAAGAGTGAAAACTGAACAGCAGCTTAAAACCGAATCAAAATTCTGTAGCAAAGTTAATGCTCTGAATCATTTTCAACACCCACCATATACACACAGCCTTCATCCGTCTCTGAGATGTGGCCTCCTTTGGGAGCTGTTTAGCAGCACACGACTTACAAACCTGAGTGCAGCTGTATGTAGACAGCAATACTTCAGGGATGGAGAGAAGAAGAGAAAGAATCAATGGTGCTATGACAATTTATGGCCATGGAGGACTTGTGTCACTATACCTAATTAAATCTGAAGGAAAAACACAGATTGAATTAATAAAAACTGCCTAAAAGTTAAATTTGTGCAAGATATCACTATTAACATACCAACTTTTCAAAGACCTTTATAAATAAAAACCCTGTTCTGCTCTAGTTTCAAGTCTTACTAAGAGCAGAACCACCATGGGTTCTCTAGAAACTTCATGAATTAAAGACCAACATGTATTTGTGGGCGGAAATAATAAGAGATTTCTAAGAAACAAAACTGCAATTTCAGTTAATTTTTTTCAGTCACGCAGCAAGAACACTGGTACACAAGCAGCAGCCCACTGCCCTTAGAGGGTAGGTGGTCCTATTGCATTCCCAGCCCTTGACATGCACTACTATCAATCACTTCACAGCTTCAGAAATTTTGGTTAACAACGATACCATTCAGGGAATGACATTTCTTGAAAGCACTGCCAATGCCTTATGTAGTAGCCATAACTTATTCTGGTTAAAAGAGTAACTTTTGCTTTCTTCTTTTCTTAGATATTTACTTCCGTAGTTCAGAACAACTTTCCTAATTAAAAACATCTTAATCCTTAAGGTATTTTAGTTATTTGCATTTTAAACAAAAATGACTATTGGTTTCATTTGCAAGTCTAGCTGTCTTTAATCAGCCTATGAATACCTGCTAAAACCTTTAATTTAATGTTTACTTTTTAAAAGTCTTAAAATTTGGTATAGCCTTAGCACATAGGTGCTCTGATCCCAGTTCTGACCTACAGCAAGTGAAGATCACATGCAAAGCACAAACCAGGATGGGAATAGAGTACAAAGCTTAAAATAATACCAGAAAAGTAATTTAAAGTTTTTTTCAGTCAGGTCAAAAACCCATGTTTTCTCCTCCTTCTAAGAATTCAGTTGCCTTAGTGGCAAGAAATTCTATTGACTAATTTCAGAAATTTTATTCCAGCTTGTTTCTTTTCCAGTAATGCATGAAAAGAAATAGGTATAAAAGGTATTTTGTAATAAACCCCTGTAGTTTAGTGAGCAAACAGAAGTCACTAATATTGCCAAAACATTTTCTTTTGTAGTGGTTAACGCACTTTTAGAACAGAAGGAAAAGACTGTTCTGCATTTCAGAACTGTCCAGATAGAAGAGAATTGTTTTCAAATTCCAAACTTTAAACTCCAACAAATGCTCATTGGAGCTAGTTAAAAGAAAAAATAACCCCCCTCAAAAATCCCAACACAGACAACCAAGCAGGCACTGAGATCATTAACTGAAATCTAATGCAGCAGCTGCCTGAAAATTAGAAGTAGCAATTCTGAAAAGCCTGCTACAGTTCCATTGGCACTTGATATCTGTCACTTTATTGCAAGACAGCATTTTTGCCAGGACTTTATTTTGAACATGTAAGTAGAAGCATATTGATTAGTGAGTAATACTATTAAGGCTTTGATTTTAAACTAAAAGACAAACGGTTTCCCTTTACAATGTAATCACTATCCCACCTGTACATCCAACCTGGTTTGAACATCAGAGTCTGCATTTCTCATTTTTCTGCAAATTTTGTTAAGCAAGAGAGATTAGGGTCTGACCAAGTACTTGCTTTCTTTATATTCTTTTTTTCCCCCTTAAGACTACAGTTAATATATAGCCTTATATATTTTTCTTCCAGCATTTCACTGCGCAAAATATTTTAATTAAAGACTATGTGGTGGCTCTTTTTGGATTTAAGACCAAGCATACCATGAATGTACTATTAAATCAACCTGTCTCTTAGTCACGTAATATACAGGACAGGTAAGGGCCTACATCTCAAATTGTCCCAGGAAGGGCAAAACTAGACAAAATCCCATGGGAAGTTACGTATCAGATGAATTGCATATATAGATCTAAGTTTAGATACCCCAACAAGCATGGCTATTCCCAGAAATAATAAGGCTT
This sequence comes from Callaeas wilsoni, assembly GCA_013398955.1. Classification (NCBI taxonomy): domain Eukaryota; kingdom Metazoa; phylum Chordata; class Aves; order Passeriformes; family Callaeidae; genus Callaeas; species Callaeas wilsoni. The sequence continues at coordinate 38,486 of VWPU01010927.1, forward strand.
ATAGCAAATATTTTGGTAAAACAGCATCCAATAAAACAGAAAAAAATATAAGGCTTAATTCCACCAAATATGAAATTTTCAAAAATTCGTAAATGCTTTAAAACAAAAGGTGCATACTTAAAACACATCTTCAGCTCTAACTACAGCATCACTGCTATGACTCCTGAATAGTGCAGATAATACTGACTATAAAGTTAGGTAAAAATCTACAGAAGCAATGTCTTTAGGCACCATGATGTAGTAGTATATTTAAAAATAAGCATATGTCAAGCAGCTCTGTAAGCTTTCCAACTTCAGACTTATCTGTTTTGCTTGACCCAAGTGTTGACTTCAAGTTGATGAATTAGCATGAGAGCAAACAGAACAGCCACCATTCATCTTTGTTTTCTCCCAGTCACTTGCAATTTCTTGTTTCCTTAGGACAAGTAAACAGATAGCTGTAAAGAGAGGGATGTAATCACACAAGGAGAAGGTTTGTGGCTTTTCAGAACCCCAAAACTGTCAGTAAATGTTATGAAGCACTGTGACTATGATAAGAGCAAAGAAAAATAGTTGCAAACCAGGGATTTGTTCTCTAAATAATAAACCTGAACTGAGTATATAACAGAAGGGTTTCCTCTTATTTATAGTGCCTTAATATCTTAATGCAGGTCTCCAGTGTTAGCAAGAAAAGTTAACGGAACTGTTTTCTACACACATACAGTTGTCACAAGCATTCCACTATATAAATGTGCATGTCACTCCTTCAAGAAAAATCCAATTCAAATAGTGAAAAAAAGCAAGATCAATACAGAGTGTCTGACTCTATTTAGTAAGGCGGCCTGGAGACTGGTGCTTATTTGTTATTTATATTATTATATGAGCTTTCTGCAGCCATATAATCATTTACTTTTAAAAAAGAGTATTGACTAGCAAAAAAGCAAAAAGAATCACTAAACTATCTGTTAAAATCATTGGAAAACCTATATGTAAGGACAATGCTGTATTCTAGTAAGTCGCCATCAGGTTTAATAAAACTAATTGCTAAGATATACTGTTATTTGCAACATATTGCACTTATACCCCTGCTTGTCTTCACACTTCTTGGCTAAACTAACCTAATCTGGAAAACAAGCTATTGCCATCTGGTCTAACAGCCAAAAAAAGGAAGACAGCAAACAGCACTGCCTTCTGATCAGAACGGCGGCTGACGTGGTTAAGGTAGAAGAGCTAAATATTTTACTAGGAATCTTAGGAAGTTAGAGTACCAAGCATAACCTTACGAGAACTCTGTGTAGCACCAACAGATAGAGCGTGATATTTGCTTAATTGACACTGGCTATGTATAGATTAAGCATTTATAGTGATAAACACGATTTCTAACCTTAATGTTGTTACAGGAGCTTGTGTAAAACAGAACTCTTGAAAGAAGTTTTAAAAAACCAGAAATGAGCCTGCGTGCTGCATGAGCCGTTGTTAAGTCATTACAGAATTAGTTTTAATTACATTTTTAAAATACTAATTAGATAAGCTCTTTATTACATTTTTTGTTTTCTTTATGGAAACCATTTATCTTGGTCTTAGCTTCATTCAAGAACTTCAATTTAATTCTATACCCTGGTTGCTTTATACATAAATCAGAAGTAAGTTTTATTTTTCCCTCAAAAATGTGAATTGTTAATCAAGATATTTGCTACTTCATGTAGCTAAAATATCAATATAGATAAAAAATACTGTTTTATCTTTTTTCCCAATCTAAGGTTTGCAGCCTAAAGACCTCATCTACAATGGAGATCAAAAAGATAAGCATGAATAAAGATAAGCTCTGACAATATATAGACCACTTTAAAATTACATTTCAGGAACATCAAAGCCATTTTAAGTAAATGAAAGTACAAAAGCCTCCCTATTTTTAATTAAATGCTAGAATTACAACAAATACTAAATTAAAAACTTTTTAATTATCTCTGGAAAACTCTTCCTGCTGTATCCTTCCCCTCCTCACACCTAAGTCCAAGATATTCTCAGGCAGAACTAGGAATAAAAATACAGGCAGTATCAACCTTTGGCTCCTTTCAGAATAAAATTAATCACCTGCTTTAAGGGGAGCCCTTCCCCTTTGACTTTTGGAAGATTCAAAGGAGCAGAGGTCCAGTGGACTCCAAGAGTCCAGAGAGGGAACATTACAAAGAAGTCCTCTCAACACATTCCCTCCCTGGCCCTACTCTGGGAGTTCAGCTGGACTTTCAGGAGAGAAGGCCACATGAAATCCTCAGCCTGGGTTTGAAACGGTGCATTACAGAACATTTGTGACACAACTAGCAGCTAATGCAAACCTTCCACAACTATCCTTCTCCATGCTAAGAAACAGTGGCAATCATATTTCAAATACTTGCGTATCACCATCACTACTATAAATCTCTTTGCAGCACACATTGATAAGCAAAATCAAAATTATACAAGCAAGAGCTTGACCTAATTTCATGTCAGTGTGATATGGAGCTCCTTGTGCTTGGTAAAAACAGAAACAGTCTGGGCTAATGATGTGTACAGTAAGGTGGTTTGGTACAAAAAACTTCCCTCTGGATGGAGAGCCAGCTGGCTCATTGAAAGCCTCTTGGTGTTAATCCTGATTTAGACTGGATTAAGCTTTTTAATTAAAAAAAATTCTTCCCCTACATGCATGAGAAATATTCTGGTCTTCACCCAAATCTTTTATTGAACAAAAAGGACTACTGGATGAAAATTTGTCCAGAACAAAAGGGCGAACAATTCCCTCAACTGCATCTCAGGTAGTTGTTAAAAAAAGCTAAAAACAATTCCAGCCCCTTGCTCAGTCCTTTGGTCCTACAGCAGTAAGGGATATAACAGATTTGTATTCATCAATCTCTACCAATGCTTCCTGAACACAATAAAGCATAATTAATCATTATCAGAAGACATATTATGACTGAACTTACTAAAAGTCAGAACTACAGAATGTTACGCTGGGTAAGGCAATGCCACTGAAATAAAAGTCAAAAAGAATTCCCCCAGTAAGTCCAGAGAAAAAGAGGAATCAAGATTCTCTTTTGGTATTTCAAATTCATTAAAATACTCATTTTATGACAAGAAAGTTGATTTAGCTTTACATACTGTTTCGTTAGCAGTCAGAATTGCACAGCGTGCAAGGAGTTGACTGGTCTTGGAAAAAAACCAAACCATCCCAAACCAAATACTAGGAACACCCATGTATTTGGTCAGATTATCTTTTGCAGACATTAAGACTTTCAATTGTCAGATTTTATTTTATACAAGCAAAGTAATCTGCTTCCAACAATAGTCAATAGGCTAAAATCTAGCATTAACCCATTTCTAATAAGGCTGAAACCTGCAGAGCTCTGTAAGGCAATAATCCTTTCGCTGCCTTTGAGAGCGGAAGAGTTTTGAACTGTCAATACCAAGGCACTGATGATATTTTAACTTGATTTTAAAGAAATATCACACGGTCAGCATGGCTATGAATAGCAATGCTAAAACTCTGTTTTGAAGAAAAGGTTTGTGGAAACGTCATAGCCCAAGTTCCCAAAGAAGCTGTGACATTGAGAAGTCTCTGCCCTCACCAGAGGTGCAAGTGTTGGTCTGAACTCAGCTTTCCCCAGAGAAGCTGTAAAGCCATAACGCTTCCTTTCTACACCACTTTTAAAACTACTGAATTAATCTAAAACATTTCCTCTGTGTTCTTCACATCTCCATTCATGAACCCGAATTCTCCTTCTTTTGGTTTAAGTCTCCAGTGACCATTGATAGTTTCCATATATATGATTTAAATTTCCCTTGCTGTTGCATTAACTCTCCATCCTCAGATTCCATTAGTCTCAATTACTATTTTTGTGTATATGAGTATTAAGGTTCAACAGTTCATTTTTATGCTAACAAGCTGCAACCATGTAAGGAGATTATATATACATATTTATATTTTTATATTTATATATACAAATATTTGTTGATAGTTCAAATAAAGCATGTATGAAAAAACACACAAGTCTTCCCTTCTGCTATGTGAAATGGAAGTTATTCCTTCAGAATTTTACATCAGAAAGTTATTTTAATCCAAGCCATTACTAGGGAGAGGGGCTACAACGACACTACTATAAACTTCTTTAAGAGGATATACTGATTGATACAGTTTTTTATAAGACATGTGTTATTCATTTGGGATACTTCAAAGCAAAAAATACCACTGGTGAATTCTGATGACACATCACCTTCTAGATACATGTTATATGCTGAAGTTGCTCTTCAGACTGAGTGAGCAGAGGGAAACTTGAAAAGGACTTCTTTGTTATGATACAGAATCTCTGGCAACATTGTTACATAAGGAATAAAATAACATAAAATAAAGTTTTAACATAAATAAATGGAAAAAAAAAATTGAACTTTGACTCATGATACTCAGCAAATTTAGCTGCAGTGGTTAAAGAGGGAACTACCCATGTGCCAACAGTGCTCAGAAGATATCATATTATGGTAGGAACAATTCATACACAGTTTGGGCAGAAAAGATGGAAGAAAAGTCAAGAGGCAATAGTCCTCTATAGTATCATGTAGTGCAAAGGAAGATCCATGATGAGTAAACATTGAAAATGTGCATACTCTCATCCGTCAACTCCTCAGTTACTGTTCTATATCCACCCCATCATTTTTATCTTCTTTTCCAATTCACAGTTTATCCTTAAAAAGGCAGAAACACTATGGCTGTATGCAAGTTGTAAACAACCACCTCCCTTGCTCATATTAAAATAATTTCTGAAGTCTTATTACTTTTACATTCCTAGATTAAAGTAACTTCTCTTAGTTTCCGAGCAGCCACCTTAAAATATTTTCACACCTCTTCTGACACCTAGTTCATACCAACTTATCTTCTTCTCAGGAAGGCAAGGATATCTTGGGCTGACATCAATATGCAGGATTAAAATTGACTCAGGGTAAAAATTCTCACTATGTTTCATACATGACACTATCAATGAGAAAATGGGCCGCTTTTCATCAAAAGGAAATTCTGTATCGAAATTGTTGTAGATCAGGACTTTACACCTCTGTACACTACTAGCCTATGACCAACTGAGAAGATAAGAGAACTCTCAAGCAAGATACAGGGCTGTAGTGCAGTACATATATACAGCTATTTTTTCAGCAAAACTATGCCAAGTTTAAAAGAGTTCATTCTGTCCAAGCAGCCTCCCCTCTGCGTTCCCAAATGTGAACAAATTATCCCAATGGTAATTTCGTTAAAGTAGTAGCCGTTTCTTCCAGAGGCTATGGAAAAGGCCCCTCTCTGTAGTCAATGTCACAAAACTGCAAACACAACAGGTAGTAGAAATTTAACTCGACTTTACACGTGGCACTTAATTCTGTATGCCCCATGAACTATTTTAACGTGTTCTTCAGCTGAAGTACGATTTCTTCAGCTGAGGTCATAGATTGACTTCTAAAAACTGTATTTACAATTGTACAAAATAAGGTTTATTTCAAAATACATTTCCTGTTGAATGAAAAAGCACTGAGCTGCCACAGCTCTGTTCTGCTTTTGTGCCTTCCAGCTGCTCAGAGGGGGAAAAAGAGCTGGTTTAGGTATTGTGAGGTTTTGGTTTTGTTTTTAAACCATGGCTCTCAACACCTTCGAAGCAAAGGAGTTTCACGCTGCTCCTCTCCGAGGGGGAGAGGACGACTGCGCATCAGAGCGCGCCAGACCTCTCCCGCACCAGAGGGAAGCTGCCGAGCGCTGCGCGGGCTGCAGCGCGGTAATTGACACAAGTTAATGGCGCTGTCTGGCCCAACCGAGCCGTGGGAGTCAGACTGGCTGGCTCTGCACATCTGCTGTGGATAGAAGCATTTGAGAACAATCCCTGCTTTCAGCCCAGATACAAGCTCATCCAGTATATTCATCAGAAAAGCGGTTGAATCCAATGGCTTTCATTTTCCAAAATGATAGAGACGCACTCCCTCATGACTAGAAACGTGACTAGTTCCAACTTCCAAACTTGAGATGGAGCACTCCCAGCTCCTCTGTGCAGGGTCACCCTGTGCGAAGCACACAGCCACAGGAGGCAAACCACAGGAAATCAGCCTACCCATTGAGAACATCTCTGAATTGGTAACAACTGAGCTGCAAAACCCCACAGAAATTCACACTCATGCCACTAAAACAACTGCAACAAACTGCCTTGGTGAAAGGAAATTCACCATGGATATGAAACACATTTTTTTCAGCAAGTGAGAGCTCTTGATAATAATTAATTAGGCTATTACAAAGCTAAACCTCACTAGGCTGAGCACAGTTCTGCCTCTCAGAGGCACTTTCAGCCCAATTTGGAAGTCACAGACAGCATCCTGGCTCATTTAACACACAGTTGTCCTTAAATTAGTCCTAAACTGATAAAATGATTTGTTGTGTTAATTTTATTATTCAGATTATCATTACATGTGAAAGCAGGAAACTCTCAGGCAGTACAGGTATTTAAAGGTAACTTGATTGCAAAGTTTATAAAGAAAAGCAACAATAATTTACCATTTATCACAGAATAGTTCGGGTTGGAAGGGGCCTTTAAAGGTCATCTAGTCCAACTCCCCTGCAATGATTTACAGTCAGTTGTGCAAAAATCAAGACTGACGTGATGAAGAGCATGAATAACACGGGTAAGGCTTTTTTATTCGCTGTCTTGTTTTCTCACCACACAGATACACATGGTTCCCATTACCAAGTCCTTTCTCCCAGCTGGGAAGGGTGGAAATCTTCACTGTAAAACATATGCTAATACACAACTTTCAAAAGCTAGAGTTTTAACAGTTTTATCAATTAGTCTAAATACTTGAGGAAATCACCTGAGTTCTCAGAATTAAAATTATATCTGTTACAATAAATGCTCTTTAATCTAGTCCTCACTAGCTGAGAAACACACTGCAGAGATCACAAAAGTTTACAACTAAGAGATTTTTCAGCAATTTTCCTGTTTCTGTTGCCTACCTGAATCTAAGGATGCATTTTATTTTCTTATTTTACCATAGCAGTACAATTACGCAAACCTTTCTTTTAAAAAATACTGTCACTAGAAAGATGAGGCACTATCTTTGCTAATTAGTGGGAATTTTTGCATCTAGGGAGCTGCCTTTAAAATGAGGTCTGTGTCTTCAAAATTATATGAAGTACTCATTTAAGAAAATAATTAGTATGTACAACAATCACTCGAAAGCCTATCTCCTGCTATAGGACATTTCCATTGGGCAGCAATCTGCACTGCATTATAAGACACTATTATACATGAACAGATGGAAATCATAAACTGATATTTAGCTACAGATTTCCTGTCAGAAACTTATATAAAAAGAAAAGAAGGAAATATGCTTAACATTTTCCATTAGCCAACATCAAATCACTGAAAAAAACAGAGGCATCCATGTAATGCCTATGAGACAGCAACCTATTTTAATCCATATCTTTTCTTGTCCCTTACATATCAGATAATCTTATTTATGCCTATGGTTTTGTCCTCAGGAACACAATATAGGATCAAAACCAATAAACTACCCACGAAAGAACACACACACATTTCAGTTACAGTTTAAAATTAAGACTTCTCAGGTTTGAATTCTTCTTTTTGGCTGAAAATCAGTAGAAGCCATTGAAGCGCTGCAGAGCTTCACAAGTTTGTCAGAACTGATTATTGTATCACAGGCCAAAAATGTATTAAACTTTCCCATTATAAGCTGTAATGAACTGTCTTGGCTAGAATAGCAAACACATTGTTTATATCATTCAGATATGAAAGAAACTCAAGTTGCAAAGATTAAGGTATATAACATCAAATTAGTATGAAAATAAACTGCTCCCTTTGTTTAAGTCCAAAGTAATATCAGCTGTTGCAATCAATACAAATATTTTGAAATACAATATTGTCCTGGATTACACTTATCAGAACCTTCTGCTTCACTGCCAGGACTTAAAAAGAAAAGCAAATATTAATGCTATTAAAACACAATTCAGAGATCATCAGTTGTTGAATATGCCATCCAAGAGGAATGGGGAGTACGGGAGGTGAGGTACAGACATCACCTGGGTCATGGGAGCTGTATTTCACAATTGATAAACTGATAACTTTGGCTACCTGAAAACTAAAAAATCTCCAAAATATTTCATCAAAACTTCAGAACACATTAAGTACCACATGAATCTTTCCTTTTGCATATAAGTCAACAGTAGTTGACTTAGTCTGCACATAGACTGAATTTGCTATTTTCTTCATGGACTTACCAATGAAAACTTGTAATGTTATTCTTCCATACATTCAGCTTCTTTAATTTCATTTTGCTTTCTGCACAAACACAATACAAGCAAAGGAACATACAGACTCCTTCTGTTACAATGGTCTTAAAGACAAAGCAACCTTCAAGGTCACCAATGACCTCCAAAAGGACTTAAATATTGGAGGGCCTTACTATTAATTACCCCAGCCTAACAACAGTTAGGGCTTCAGGCACTACCAAGACAACATACTTAATTCCCCATTTCACGTGGTGAATTCATGAGATCAAAGTGCATTAAACGTGGAGAGAAAGGAAAAGAATTGGAAAGAAAAAATAATGTATAAGTTTGCTATCAATTAGAGTATGTTGTATTATTCCACACTCCACTAAAGAGCCAACACTGAATCCAGAATTTCTTACTTGTACGTAAGTTCACATACAGTTGCATAAAGCTCAAAAAGTCTGTTATTATTTAGTGAGAGCTGGGAATAGTCTACACAAAGTAAACCTGGCAGCTCACAGCTATCTCAAACTTACCCTTGGGAAGGGCATCAGAATTCTGCAATATATGTCTGGATGCAGCTAATAAGCCTAGTCATTCATAATTAAGAAAGTTCTCCTTTTATTTTACATTATATAGCTGAATAAGAACTTGCCTGTTAACCCAAACTGGAGAGAAGGAGTCTGAGGGTTTACTGAAAACTACCATTAAAACGCAATGATAGTTGTAGCAAGTAAAGCTAAAATAAAAATAGCCATTAAAAAAACCCACTAAAAAAGGTGGGAGATCATCTTAGGGAGTAGAAGAATATACCCCTGTATACTACAATGAAAGAACACCAGGCAATCTCGATGGTTAACCAGGTGCACTGGAGGTAAAGAAGTAGTGCTACTTAAAAACAAACAAACAAAAAATCCAGCAGTTTCAAAAGCTTTTAAAGTTTTTTTAGGTACCTTTCAATAGACTTGAATGGGAACACTCTGAGGCCAAAAAGCAGTGAGCAGCCTGAGGATCCCATCTTCCAGCCATTAGGCTTATGCAATCTACTGCCTCAGCCTTTTTTCTACGGCTGCTTTATCAAAGAATAAACACAAATATTTGTTTATAAAGCCTAAGGAATTTGAGGGGGAATGGACATTTGGCTTTCTCTATCGGAAGAATGATAGTCTTCATCTATCTTTTTACATGTAAGGCAGTTGAGATAACATTAGGTCTTGTCTTAATGGATTTTGTTTTAGTATCTTCCAGCTCAGAGGTAATATAACATGACATGCAAAAGGCTTGTGAACAGGCTGAGAACACTGGGGACATCACTTCAGCTCCCCTTAAACTCCCTCCAAGCACAAACTTCTGCTCTACAGAACATACTTATTATTATAAAATTAATCAAGGTATTTCTTTGCCCATTTATTAGAGACTGAATAGGAACCAAGAATACAGAGCCACTGGTTTATTCAGAGAAAGTTTACTAGCATGCAGCAATACATCCAAGTGAGGAACCAGAGGCTCTTTCAGTACACTTGGTATTTGTGCTGGCAGACACAAATAACAGTAAACAAGCTTTTTGATCACACACCTGTAAACTAAAGGGGAGGATTATATCATCCAAATCCTTTCTTCTCAAAGCTCTGCCACTAGGAAGACAGAGCTCTTACTTCTTTTGGGGAAAAAGGACCTAGAACTTAATTATAGTACACTCTAAAACAAATCCCAAACAAAAAAACCCCACTCAAAGTAAGTCACTGCCATCAACACCAAAACCTGCTGATCAGTACATGATGATGCAAAGTACTTTGTATGTAAGTTCACAGTTGTATTTTCAGCTACCATGGCCCAGCTTGTGTGCTGTTCACAGCAATCAGTGTCTTCTCAAACACATCCTGTCGCCTCTCACTGGTGCCATTTTAAGCACCAAGCCTGCAGCTGTCCAGCTTCCAGTGTCAAATCTCCCCAGTACTTCCTAAATCCTCTGAAGCTCCTACTCCTCTGTCTTAAACACACCCAAATGTTAAGATGTCCACATAGAAGTTGCTGTTGCCTAGTTTCCATTAATAACTAAAAATAAAGTAACAGGAATAAAGCTAAACACTTAGAGATAGAAACACTATTATTCTGATCTAAGAAAATCCACATTTATCAATTGACGGAGAAGCAGTCCCCAGATTAAGACAATGGCAGTTGAAAGACAGTTCCCCCAGGTCAAGCCGACCTCTAGAAAATAAACAAAAACTATGTTTTTATTTCAGTTAAAAGAAGAGTTTTGTTCTACTTTGCATTTCACAAATTCTATCCCTTAGCCAAAATTTGCTACCTCAACTTCAATTTGTTAAAGTTTATTCTGCTTTAAAACCCAGCAGGAAAATTAAACCCCTTCAAGCTGTCCCTTTTCCCCTGCCTCCTTCTGAATAGTGGAGGAAACATCGGGAAAGATTCTAAGACAGAATCACAATATACTGAAAAATCGCAATAACCACGACAATATTAATAAAAGTGTACAAAAGAGTGTTTTACCCCCAAAAGGGGACTGACCACAGAACAAACAGGAACGCTTCCTGAAGGCAGCACCCAGTGTGGTTTCCCAAAGGCAAAATGGTGACCGGTCCCGTGCTGGGCCCGCGGTACACGGGAAAACAAAGGCTTAACTTCCCCAGCCCCAAAAGAGCAGGAGCACAGGGACAAGGCAGAACCTGGTGGGAGCTGACGGGCTCCCACACAGGTCAGCTAACGCTGCTCCTGGGCCTGCCTTTGTGGCAGCGGGCCTGGCACATTCGGTGTTCCGGCTGTGGCTCCGGCACCTGCAGCTGGGCCTCACGCGGCTCCGCTGGGCTCCGTGCCTGTCTCTCCCTTTTCTTTTTCTGGAGCCACATCTTCCACTCACCGGCGCCGTCTTTCAGCACCAAAACACAAAACCTGCAGCTCAGAGGAACGGGAAAAGGAGCCACCGGTTGCGGAGATGGGCTTGGTCACCCAGGCTGACCGAATGGCTGCACATCCCTCCCTCGAGCTCGACCCTTCCGCTTCCAGCCGCCTCCTGCTCACACCACACCCGCGCCATGACATGGGTGACACAGAATTTAACACTGCTGCAAACTCCAGCCCTTTTCTCTATAACCACAGTAATGTTTCATGAGATATTTACCTGTGGTAATCCACATACGCTTCCTGAAAAAAATCTCACTTTCACCCTGAAGAAGCTGTGAACACTAGACAAACAGAAATCACTTGGAAGTGTTTATTCTTCAGCTCTCTCATATATGGCAAGGTCTAGATGATCACTATGCTGTGGCAAATGAAACTGTTTGGGTTTGTTTGAGTTGCATTTGTTTTCTGCTTCATGCTGTAATTTTAGAGATTTGTCTCTCAATCCAAGTTAGTCATATGCACTTTTATACCTATATTTTGCTACAGAAAAAAAAAGGAGAGAATGAAAAATTCTTCTACAGAATAAAACATTGATATAGCAACATGCAGATGACTAATACGCAGACTAGGTGCTTGAAACAGCTTCTACTTCAATCATCATTTCCCTATTCAACTATTCTGTAAAATGAAACCAACTCTTGACTGACAAAAAATACAAAATTGTCAAAAGATTTTTTCAAGTTCCAGACATGTAATATTCTGCTGCTCGTACTGGTGGTCTGTAATTATGCAACATGCATATAGTATACTTAGGCAAATGAAACTTATGCTAAGGGATCAATTTCTCAATCCTTGAAGTGCAGAGACCCAGGAGAATATCTTATGGCACCAAAATCAGAACTTCCTTTGAGTTGAAAAAATTTTGTCAGTAAAAAAAATAAAATATGCTCACGTACATTTGAAAGATTATGTTAATGACACTAGAATTCTGATTTCAAAGTGAAAATAATCACTCTTCTGTCTCTCACAAGGAGAACCCATTGTCAATATCTATTTTGGAAGCAACTATTTTACATCCACTTGCGATGCTCTTCCCAGCACTGAATGAATGCAAAAGTTCACAATAGTGAACTGTTAATTCATGTCCTTTCAGAAAGAATCTGGACAATTAAAACACTGCTGTTCCTTCTCAAAACAAAGCACACCATCATATTATATAACTTCAGCTAATATGTACACTTTGTACACCAGTCAAACTCTCTAAAATCAAACTGTCTTTATAAGGCTGGTCATTAAACTTGTGCTTTACTACCACAGTGTCTGCTTCCATCAAAGCATTTATAGTAGAGGTGATAACAGATATCTTCTGCTTTTGTTTAGCTTTCCTAAAATTCCAGATGCCAGCGCAATATTAGTCAACTCTTTTGGCTTCTCAATTATTGTACAGAAGAGCTCAGATAGACACAGCAGAGAAATATCATCCCTTAACAGGAACAGGAATGGCCCATGTGTCTGCTCCTCCTCAGCCCCACCTCCCATCTTAGCCTCTTGTCACAAACCTTTCTCCATCAGTGGCTTGAGCAAGTATGGTAAACTACAAACAAGTGACAGGGTGTTCAATGAAGACACAGCAAAGAACTGAAGGAAACCGAGCACTGATGCACATTTTCAATGGCCATATCGAAATATAGCAGAATTTACCTCCCAGGGACAAAGAACAATTCTCAGTTTGATCCTCTTATGACATTTGCTTCATCCTGAAAGCAATGGTAGAGATTCTGGGAGAAAGGCACGTTGTCTAAATTCTCTGATGCTATGGAAATGTCATAGTCATTTCAACTAAGAAGAAAAGGTTGGGATGGTAAAAGACAGACCACTATTTGTTTTGCATAAAAGCAATTGAAAGAAAAATTGGTATTTTCTCAGTAAATTCATGGCCTTTAATCAAATAATTCACAGGAATAAAGTCACTATATATAGATGTATATTACAAAGAGAAAGCAAGTTAACATTGTTTTGCTATTACTGGAATCAGTCCCTTTTTCTTCCCTGCTGTTGTCCTACAGCTGTACACACAGACATGCTATTTATCCAAAAGAAAATGAATTGCACAAGGTTACTGCAGAGTAAAGGATGCAGTTTGATGGTCTGTGTTTTAACACTAATAACGGATGGCTTATCTCAGTGAGAAGCTGATAGAAAACTGGTTTATACCTGTATGAACCAAGTTCAGGGACACAATTGCTTCATACAGTCTGCATATGATTTTTTATGACAACTGGACACTGGGAGACTAAAGTTAGAGTACTGCATTAACTGAGCCCTGATTCTATGTTCACAGGAATGGCACTGAAATCTCAAAGCAGGCCCAGCAGTACCACTATGGCCACTGTTAGTGATAACAAATGAAAGATGCTGTCACAGAAGCAGGAAAATGATCCTTTGGGGGTTTTTTTAGTCTTCTTTTTCCTATAGTCTCATCTTTCTCACTTTTCCATTCTACTTATCTGTGCTCTGACACATCATCTTTTGGCCAAAACATTCCATGGGAGCAATATATGTTTCTCTTACCACAAAATCTCCTCCTCATTCCAGAACGGTGAATGCTAACTTTCGGGTTGTCAATTAATAAAACAATGAAATACATGACACTCTTGGAATATAATGAGAAAAAACCCAACCAAAACAGAAAAAAACTAACCCATAAAAAAACCCCACCAAAATTACGTAGCCAATACAGGTTGCCTGTGACTGACATTTTAAATGAGGTCTGGCATCACCTTGTCTAAAAATAACTATTATTACCTCTATATATATTTCTCTGTTTCTCTCAGCTTTAAGCTGAGTAGGTTTCTACTTTAACACTGGAGAAAGGAAACAAAAAAACCAAAAACAACAATGAAGTGAAAAGGGGGGAAAAACCAACCAAACAAAAAAAGAAAAATAAAACAAAAAAGAGAAAAAAAACCTGCTTCCTTTAGAATGCAAGTCAAAAAACTTTAAAGATCCTTATAAGCACCTGTTACTTTCTGGTTCCAAAGAAAGAGTGGTACCAAATCAGCAGAAGAGAATTATGACTCCATGAACAGGTAAAAATGGAAAGTGATCCTTTAAATTAAAAAGGTTGAGAAAGACTAGGGGAAGTTCAGATAAGATTTATGTCTAGAGAGCTAGCAATAGGAATGAGTTATAAAATATCAATCTATAAAATATCGTAAAAGAACATTTAATATAGAGCTTGTAGTAGGGATAGTTACAGTTTTCACCATGACAGCAGCTTGTAGTTTAAACTAGTTGTTAAATTTGTGTTAGAGACATGCACACAGTAAAAATTAAATTTAAGTCCTGCCCTTTTCCAAATGTTAAGAACAAGTACTTGATTAACATTATGTAAATGTATTCCTATTTTGATCATGACCAAGCAGAAAATGTTCATTACGATGAAAACAAATTATGCCGAGAAAGTGTCAGTCCACCTCTTTTGCAAATTATTCATTAGGAGTCAGGCACTACATTAACACAAATTTCTATGACAATAAATACACATATATCTGAAGCTTAATGCGGGATGAAACGATGGGAACACTAACATTTTGAGAGTTAACTTTAACACACTGCTACATAAAGTTTCATGACTAGTGATGGCCTGATTTATATTTTGTGAAACAGTATATTAGGTAAGATAGAACTTTTTGGCTGTTCCCCACTAACATTATTAACTTAGTCAAAAGTTTGTAAAACATGCTGATAAAAACTCCTGTGTATTTACATTTTTGCACAATAAACAGTAAAACTACTACTGCTAGAGTTTAGTCCAATGTTTACTCTGCACTGGAAAACAGTAATCAAAATTAGTGAATATGCTTATAAAGATTCAATAGACAATGTGCTTTTCATAGCTTTAAATGAACATTAAAAGAAGAGAATGCCAGTTGCAGAACAGGTATTTCAAAGTAACAGAAAAATAAGTACAGGTTCTTGTTTGAAGTTTGTTCTTGTAAAAATCTGCATAGATGTGAGCAGAGAAGCCATTTAGCACATCAAAGCAATCTACACAGTTTTTAAAGCAGCTCCACAAGGATGGCACTAAGTTTTCATGTTTGGCCAACATAAAGTAGTGGTTCCGTCCCTGCTCCTTCCTTCAGCTACCCTCCCAGATTCCACAACTGGGGGAACAATCAGAGGGAATGTACTTGGTTAGAACTTTAGTCTCTGCAAAACTAATCTGAGTTTCTGATAGCTCACAGAGCTTGAGCAGGCCTTTCACCATCTTCATAGCCTTCCTCTGGCCTCTTTCTAACCACATCTTTCTTATATTGAGGCACCCAACTGTGTTATTAAAAATGTCTTTCCAAATCGACAGGGATTCTTTTTTCCCCTTCTGGAGTACCACAAAGGGCTGGAATGTTGCAACAGAGCTGTTTTGAACTCCCTGGAATCTAGTCTTGTTTTCTCTCTTTCACTTCTGTGAATTACACCACACTTTAAATTACCAAACTGAGAAATTAGTGCAACTATTTACTAAATGAATATTGTTCTCAAAGCCTGAATTCCTAGCAAGGAGAGTGTCTAATGTTGAACAGAGACCTTCATCAAAGTAGTGAGAAAGAGAAATATTGCTGATACCTCAAGAAAGTGTCATTGCATTTACCGACAGCTTTTGTATTCTCAGCTGGTGCACTCCTAAAAGGAAGTATTTTCTGTATAGGATTTTTAGAAGTAGAGAAAAAGAAAGAAATATTTCTGAAAAGTACCTAACTAGTATATGCTGGTCCTTAATGCAATCACTGTAATGTGACCATCTAGATTGTTTTAGTCCATGGTGGTGCTTTCTTGTGTCTTTGGAGTTCCTGGAATGACCACAATGACCACATCTACCATGGAACCTCCATGCCTCCAGAATTTATGGATTTAAACTCCCAAAACTCCTTTGAGACTGGAAAATGAATCTTTCCATTTTATAAACAAGGAAGCATAGCACAGAGAAGCCATTTGCTTATGCATGCACACACGCAGCCCGCAGCAAGGATTTAAAGCCAGACCTTATAAATCCTGGGCTCAGACCCCAATCGTAGTATCAGTATCACCGTGCTCTGTAGCCCTGACTGACACAAAAGAGCAGCTGGTATTTCAAGAAGGGTGTCCTGAAATCTTATTCAAGTTTGTTCCTCAGAAGAAAGACTTCAGCTGTGCACCAGAATGCACATTTTATTTTCTACTTCTTTACCAGAATGTTTTGTCAAATAGCTAGATTGGATTTATTTTGCTGCAGTTATCACCTTATGCCCTACTTTGCTACTAATGCAGATGTCTAATATTCATTAAATTACCTGTTTGGGCACTAGACACAGAGGTAGCTGTATTAAAAGGATATTCTGTGTTAGGTTTGAATATTGCATACTGCAGAGGGTCAAGATAGCAATGAATTATCTACTCAGTGTAGGTAATTCAATTACATTATTGCATTAAGTACAATACCTTATCAAAATCTGTTAAGTCACCGGTGTCCTTTGAGAATGACAACAGACACACAACTATCAGGAAAATTAAAATCAGCCATTAAAAGTTTACCTTTCTCTACTCATTTCTCCGGTGTGTATCAAATTACACAATATTATATACTTGGGGGTAAAAAACCAGGTGAGCAACTATCCAATCCCTGCAGTATCAGGTCTAACAAGACATGGCACTTCCCAAACTAATTACAGTTTTAGAGAATTGTGCTTAGTTAAACTTAACTGTAGCAATTTGGCCCCTTGAGAAACAAAGGATAGCTGGCTTTCAGAGTATATTAGCATGGGACCAAGTTGCCAGTACCTGTACCAAGACATAGAAAGATTGTTGCCTATCTGTTCACGAAGGGTACTCCAGCAAGCACAAATTTTATTTAACAAAATTTTAAATTTTAATTATTAGACTTACCTTACCTAGACATCTTGTAGTTTGCCCTGAGAGTAAGGCCCAAGATATCAGTGACACTGTTCTATGCTGCAGTTAGATATTATTCATTTATCTCAATTATGTGAGAATTCATCCTTGTATTTTAATTCCACCAACATGGTTTCCATGTGGAAAAATGTAGTAGCAGACTACATCAAATACACAGTTGTGACTGTACACATACCAAATTCACGTACTTTGATGCATTTTTCTGAGTGCAGAGACTTGCAAGCTCTGGCACTGTGCAATGTTTGTTGCTCTTCATCAGTCATGATTTAATAGAGCAGGTGAAAGAAGCTCTGGTAGATCCATTCAAGAGATGTGTCTCTCCTCCCCTCCAATAGAGTACTAATTATATAATGACTTTTGTAGGTGTTTTTAATTAGGAAGTATATGACTCTTAGAGATGAACATTCTCTTTAACAGTAAATTTATTTAGCTTTTTAAAAGAAGCTTTATTTCACTGACAGAAGTCCTTGTCAGGTGAAAGTCATGCCAAAATTGCAAAGGAAAATGTCAGCAGTGTTAGCCTCAAAAACAGATTCAGTGCTAAGTAAGAATCTGGCTGTATTCCTCAGCCTGTTTTGTGGACAGCAACTAGTTTTGAAGAGGTAGGTTTCCTGGCCTTTATAAGCATCCATTTTGTTAGACTTAAGCTCATTATTGCTTGGGTTTTCCATTTTGATACTCAATGTTAAAACTGATCTGAAAAACACTGCAGTCACGTCTTTATGCTTTTGGAGATGAAAACAATTCTTTGCATTTTGCAGTTTCCATGACTGAGAATATGATTTGTTCTTTCTATCACATATACATTGTGATTTTTCTTCTTGGAGGCATTGAATAAACTCATATTCTAAACATTAGAAAATACACTCATATATCACTGTACATTCCCCCTTCACAGAATTAAGAACTGAATTAAGCAATTTAATAAAAATTTTAAAACATGTCAAATACTGACCACACTTTATCATCAATCAATAGGTTTCTCTTGCTGATTAGAGTAAGAAACCATCAATCTATAATCTCATCTAGCCAATGAATTATACAACACTAACTAATCAGACCTTCAGAAAATGAAATCATAGAAGTGTAGGTTCTGGAAATACATGCTCTCCTTCAAACTATGTATTTCATCATTCAAGATATTCCAGGGTCTAGTGATAGGAAGATAACCCACTCCTGTGCCCAGCTTCCACACTCACTACAATGCCTTAAGAGCTGTGTAACCTCTCAATTACCGCTCTAAGAACTTGATAATCTAAATCACTGTTTTGAAAGTACATGGCCCAAAAGTAGATTTTTATCCTAATATCCTAATATTTAGAGGAATATAGAAGTTTATGATCAGTTCCCCCATTTTCAGGTTTTTCTACAATCCTGATAGGAAACATTTACAAGTAGGAATCTACATGCCCACAGCAGACCCAATCAATGAGATCAAGGACTATAATTTATTTGCCTGAGAATCACCTTCTATACCTGGCAATCTGCACATAATTACTCAATTGTTGTTTAAAACAAATACTGCGTTACTGGAATGAATGCCATCAATCAGCAGGCAGCCTCTGCCTATACAAATCAGCCTCACTTGACTTTTAAGTATTATAGACAAATTATTTACATTAATTTTTTATGAAGAATTTAATGGTATTATAATGCACCATACCAACAAATCAGCACAACTAATATAGTTGGAAATACCACTATAAACTCTACGGAATTTCTCTGGCAGCAAAAAGAAGCTGAGCTGGTAATGTCAATGTAAAAACCAGGCCTTAGTTCATGACTATTCTCATGAGAAAATATTGTTATGACTAGTTTACTGTACATTTTCAAGTAACAGAAGATACCCCAAGGAAAACAGCAAGCGTTTTAGTGCAGCCCTACTGATGCACTGAATAGCCTGTCAATGTATTCTGGAATTTCATTAAAGTTTATAGTAAAACAAAAGGTCTCTCTTCTCATCTCATTTTGTGCAAGAGCCACCTAATTTAACTTTATAATCCAAAACTCTATTAAGAATTTAAGTGTTACTCCACAGCAAATATGATCTGAATGTTCTTATTAATCTCTTCTTCCTTCACATCAATAGAAACAAATATATTTCCATTTATATTCAATAATAAATTTTTAAAACTTTTTTCCACTTTTTCTAGGCAAATCAACTGTGAATGTGTCAGCAGGAAAAGCTGACATTCTAGTCACAGGTAACAATAAGGGAAAGTTGCAATAGGAGTCAGGAGTAAGAGGCTATTCATCTGTTTGCAGCAAATATCCAGAGTATCTCTTTCATAGATATGTTCAAATAAAATCACTTTGCAGTGACCAAGCAGCTCCTTACCAGGGATTTCCTGTTCACCACTGCAGTAGAATGATATTTATAGCCATAAACTGGAGTAGCTTCTTTCTTACTTGTTTTCCATTACGTTTTAGGGTTTGGGTTTTTTTCCCAGAAAAATTATTTCTTTCAATAGTTGCTGTTTCCCATATTGTTTCCTACAAATAGATGCATCAGAGATGTTTCTGTGTTACAAGATGGGATGGGGAACTTTTTTCAAAATACTTTTTCTGGAGAGTGAGGGAATCAGTTCATATGATTTTAAAAACAATAGTCAATAATGTGATATCTAAATGCAGAGAAATAATGATAAAAATGTAGCAAGCTTCATCCAAGGGAAGGTGAAGGTCAGGAACATTCCCATTACCAACATATTAAAGGTGAAGATTAAACCAAAAGCACTGCCCTACAAATGCAGACACTATTTGCATCAGGCTATTTTCAGAACTTCTGTATCTTCATTCTTGTTACCAAATGTTGAGGGCCATTCTTTGCTATCATTACCCTAAACAGATGAAAACTGAGTAGCATTTGACTGCAAGCACAGAGGAAAACCTGAGTTACGTAAAGTACACATTAAAACATCTTCAGGATAGCTAGGGCCAGTAATGAATAACAAAATACATTTCCTATCCAGATGAACATACAGCACTCGGCAGCATCCTTTTACAGGTCAATGGGTTTTCTATAGAGCCAGTGTGGAGAAATATTTCTAAAGTACCTCCTCAAATACGCTTGTCTAAATCTGTATGTCCAACTGCACAAGTAAGCTGTCAGGCCATAAATAAAGCAGACTTTGGCAAGCTATTTATTTATTTCCTCAGACACTGTTTATACTGTTGCATTTCCTTCTAAAGTGCTACAGTTGTAAAGGTATTTCAGGTTATGTATGTAAGGAAGTACTCAAAGTATCAACAGTTCAATTGGCTGTTTTCTTCTACTGGCAGTCACAGTATTCACAGACCTTACAAAATTTTGAAGCCTGAGAAAAGACTGACACCCGGTTTGAGGGTCTTGGCTGTGGGGTGGGGTTGGGAGAGTGTGTGTGGTGGTGAAAGCAAGTGTGCATAAAGAATCCATTAATGTAATTGTATGTAATGCAAGCAGCATCAGATACAATCCCTATACTCTTCCATTTTTATTGCTGTTAAATTGAAGGCTTTTTCACTAGTAAGTGCATAACTTCAAATATTTTCAGAGGCTTAAAAACAGTATGACTCTAATCATAAGTAACTGCAAGAGACTACCAGCTGCATGATGCAAAAAAACAACTAAGGAAATTCTGTTCAAGCTAGAAAAATTTAAGATGAAAGAGATCTCAATAAGCAAGGAGGCTAAAAAAATTATGAATCCACAGAGACAGTTCAGGTCCATGTATCAAGACTAAGAAACAGTAAGATTCAGGCTCTCATGAATTAAGTAGGCTGTTAGCGTGCCCAGACATATTTCAGTATATGCTCCATAAAGTCAGTCTTCGGGTATATGAAATGTCAGATAATCAAATATGAAGCAATTCCAAAAGAAAACTTGTAAATAATGCAAAATACAGACATGTTAGTAATTGGGCATGTTAGTCTAGCAAGCCTAATTACAAGCAGTTTCACTTGAAAATGCTGATTAGAGCAAAATGTCAGGCATAAAGTACATAAAGAAAATGTGTGCTATAGTAATCAAGTCTAAAGATGACAAAGATGGATGCCTGCAGTTTTGTTCAAATCCTTAAAGAAAAGCTGCAATCACTTGGCCAGCTGGAGACAAATATATTTTCCTGGCTACCCAGGCTACCCAAAGAACAAGCAGTAAATCTCCCAAAACTCAGACTGCAGTGCGCCTTCCCAACTGAAGGCCCTATGCCTCCAGTTAAGCAGCCCAACTAATTCCTAAAACCACTGCACCTTTTCCGCAAAACCATCACTGTCCTTAGTGAAACTGAAGCGCATGTCAGCCAGCCTTCCAGCTCCCTAGCTTCTTTACATACTGGGAAGAGAAGGAATGTTCATCCAATAGCTGGACAAGAAAGCTTCCGTAGAGCATCTCTACTGACTTCCCACAGAACACTTAGCGTGGAAGATGCAGCTGTGATAATGCAGTGAAATGTATGAAACCATTCCACAGATCAGGACCATGGAATAACCCACATCTAACGCTGAAGTGAAAACATTGTAGATCAATTACGGCTTTTTCCTGAGTCCTGAACTGCAGTCTTCCAACTTTCATGAAGTCTTGAATCCAGTGACTAATGACACGACAACTTCAGACAAAGGACAATTAGAAATAAACATCAATCCTTGGTACTTTTCTATCCCCTCTACCTACCACTCTACTCTTCACCAGAACTCCTCTACCATACACACCTGCAACCATGCTCTCCTTAGTTCAATTCTACAGGGTGGTGGAGGGCACTCTGATCTTACAGAGCATACATGCTTAAGTTACTTTCAGGGTATATTTTTTTATCTTCTTCCTGTTACCCCTACTGTAAGATCAGCTTTGTAATTTCCTGTTCCAATGGCCAGCAGCAATACTTCAGCAGCCAGCTTCTTTGTCCAAGTATCTATTTTCAGAGAAATAAAGGAGTGAAACAGAAAAAAACAACCACCAAGATACAGACATTTATGCAACATCCACATTCTCCATGGCTCTTTCAGTCCTTGTACCTCTGAGTACCAGTTTTGCTACATGGTAAACCAAGTCTCTGATTCACTTTACCTCTGTATCCCACAAAGATTGTACAGATTTGGAACAAGCACCAACAGAAGGAGTAGTGGGGTCTGTCTAAGTCAGCATTGCTGCCAGAAATAATGAATGTCAAAGAACATCCCTAAGACACCTAGAACATTGAGGAATGAATAAATAATATGTATGGATTTTAGCCTGCTTTTCAGAAAAGCAGCATTCTTCTCAAACCCTCTTCTCCCTCACTGTAACATTAAATATAACTTACTGGGTACCTGGAAACAGAATACAGCAAAGTTAAGATGTTTTTAATTAATTTTGTTAAGACAAGCCAAACCAAACAAAACACAACTGCCCCCACACCCCAAAAAAATCAAACAAAAAACCTAAGCCATTCTTGTGCATGTCAGTGTAAGATGACTCAACTTTCAGGAAAAAACTTTAACAGAGACTAAAAACTATTTCATTACATAAGTGACAAACATTTTAACAGAAAAGTAAGCAAATTTCATTTCTGTATTTCAAGATGTTTGTAGCATTGCTTCCTAAAATTAGAAAAACTAAACCAGTAACATATAGGTAAAGGAATTTTGCAAGCTACATTTATCCTTACAGAAGAAAAGCTTTGCTCAGTTTTCCAGAAAGGGAGGAGAGCCCAGTTAGACAATACAGTCACCACTATGGCCCCAGGAGTTTAATTCTTACACCTCTGTATCTAAGTGAGATAAACATCTAATCCTGTACTAGCTGACTGCTAACAGCTCAGTTTCCAATTCAGCAAGATAATTAAGCACGTGAGTATTTCCATTCACTTGTACAAGACTAGTCACATTTTAAATGATTTGTTACTGGAAACCTTAAATTTCTGGGGTTTCTTTTTCACTTTTTTCAGGGGTACGACTTTTGTTAAATCTTGTATGATGGAGATATTCACATATCCTGTGCATCAAATAATGCTAGTAACAACACAAAAGAATGTGTTAAGACCTTTTTAGGAATAGACTGGATAAAAATTAAAGAATTTGCTTGCGAAATTAGTATCATTTTGTCCATCACTAACAAAGCAGAGACTGATGTTTGATATGTTTCCTCAAAACAAACAAGCCCACCAATTTCTTGTCATAAATATTGCTTATGTAAAGAGCAAGGCCAAAATTTACAAATGTAACACTCAGAAGAGCTATGCCTTTGTCTGTTAAACATGTCAGTCAGCATCTGACTCACTGAAGAGAAAACTAGACTTGAGAAATAATGTAACTTAAGTCCTTTCTAATGAAGAAAACCATCAGATTATATCTGCCTAATCCCAATTTGCAGCCAGTTATTTCTATAGAAATTTCATTGGGTTGTTTTCCTTGGGTCATAGACTCAAATTCACCTAAAAAACTCTACAGTTCTTGACTGCTGACCTCTATCAGCTGTTAATCGCTTCTCCTCTGGAAAAATCATGTTTAAGGTTTACAAACAGCCTTAACCACAGTCAGGTGAGTTAGGTCTTATCAGTCTTTATGAGATGATTAAATTACAAGCCTAAAGCAGATGAGGAAGCATGTACATAATCCTTTTCTGTCAAAGCAAAACAGCAAGGGTAGCAACTCCCAGCTCGGCAGCACCAGCATCTTCTTTAAGCCCAGCTAGATTCAGAGAGGGACCCCTGTCCCAGGCCTTCTCCATGAGCTACATAAGCACTCAAGACTGTTTACAGTTCAAAAAGTCCTGGCTAGGAGTCTCAGACGGATAAAAAAGTCAAAGGGCATGAACAGAAGCAATGTGTGTCCTTGCTTAAAGAAGACTGCATTTTTTCAGTACTCATCCATCCCTTCTGAGCATGGCTATTGATCTTACGTATTTAGTCACTACCTTTCTCAGGGCAGAGCTTGCATTCCCCATTTTCTTAATCAGAGCAGTAAAGCTATGACTGTCTTGTGATTTACTCCATATGCAGCAGACTCTGTATTCTGCTTTTAATGGTAGAGCTTCTCAGTGACACCTACTGACATACACAAAGCCCTAGACTCTTACCCTGTGTGAAAATTGAAAATTTAAAATAGCAATACAGTTCAAAGTAAACAGCATCTGGTTAATTTATAAGGCACTTGTGATACCTACATATCTAATACTTCCTCTCCTCCGCCTCCACATGATTACACCTCACTGAAATAGCAAAAACACTTTCATGACAGGGTTCTAGCTCTTTTGGCTAGCTGCCCACGTAAGAACATCTATCCCTGTTACAGTAACTGCAGCTAGAATATATGCCCTATCCTACAGAAACACACTGCAAAATCCTAAATACACTAGAGTGTGTAGCAATCAGTATTATAGCCAGTAATACACTGTATTTCTTAACAGAGCTATGTCATGCACAACTAAGAAAATTACACTGAGATTTAAGCTACACTTACATAATCTACCTGACAAATACCTTTTTGTCATAGTACTACTCCCAATATTTAAGCTGTTTTCTTGTGTTTATTCTGTATTAAAATTGGAAATACTTTTTCCACACACCAAAAGTAACTTTCAGATCTCAAACTCCCTTTGTCACCTTTTTTGCTCAAAGCCTTCCTACAACACTTGCTACTGTAAAGGAATGTTAGACATGTTGACTAATCAAACTAATACCAATGGAAAAAAAGTTACACACTAAGGAATTTTTCCATATTCTTGTGGTTACTCCCACCTGGAGTAACCTCCTACAGCAGGCAGTACTCCCCACCTGGAGTGCTATGTTCAGCTCTGGGATCCTCACCACAAAAATTACATCAACCTCTTGGAACAAATCCAGAGGAGGCCACCAAAATGATCAGAGGGATGGAGCACCTCTGCTGTGAGGAAAGGCTGAGAACGGGGATTGTTCAGCCTGGAGAAGAAAAGGCTGCAGGTTGACCTAACTGCGGCTGTCCAGCGCCTGAAGGGGGCCTACAGGAAAGATGGACAGAGACTTTTTACAAGGACATGGAATGACAGAACAAAGGGGAATGGCTTCAAACTGAGAGTAAGTTTAGATTGGCTACTAGGAAGAAATTCCTTCCTGTGAGTGCAGTGAGGCACTAGAACAGGTTGGCCACAGAACAGGTGGATGCTCGATCCCTGGAAGTGCTCAGGGCCAGGTTGGATGGGGCTCTGAGCAACCTGGTCTAGTGGAAGGTGTCCCTGCCCATGGCAGAAGGGCTGGAATTGGATGATCTTTGAAGTCCTTTTCAACACAAATCATTCTGTGATTCTATAATTCTATGACATCTAGGACAATAGAGAACCTAGACACTTAAACCATCAGAAACAGATCTAATCTCCATGAAAATACCTGCACAATCTGAAAAGGTCATTAAGGAAATATGTCCTGAACTGAATTAAGTATAAAAAATATTTCTTGCCATTTCTGAAGTCAAAAAGCCACCCAAAACTAACTGAACACATCACAGTAAGCAAGAAACTCTGTTTCATATTCACCCAAACTCCCATTTACTAAATTGCATCAAGGGAGAAAATATAATCACAGTGAATTGATTATGCAATTATGATATGATTATGCTGCGTTTTCCCTCTTGGTACAATTTGGTAAATGTATGTTTATGCAAATGTTAAGCAATATTCTGCAGGTAATGCAAGTTACACTTCTTATATTTTAATGGGAGTATCACCAAAAAGCAGGAGTCATGAGTGCACATTAATGCCTTCCCATAGAAGACTATTTCAAATATACATGACTGTGAGAGTGGAGACACTATCTAGATCATTACTATGACATCTTATAAATTAAAATAAGCACAAACTTACCGTGTATGCTACATATTTTATTAGCCAGAAATGTCACAACAAAGGAAGACCACAAAAGTGGACATGAGAGGATGAGATGGGTTGGGTTTTTTAGTAGTAACAAATACACAAAGTTTGTTTTGTTAATAAGTTGGTCTCGTGTACATACAGACTTTAAATGTCTATTTTCCTCATCTCTTTGCTTCTAAAACCACAGATTAGTAAAGTCCTAAAACAGAAATTTAAAAGATATATGACATCAAGTCAGACACCATAGAATAGCATGAAATCATTTCATATTTTCAATTTCTACTCTGAAAGGAAGGGGAAATGATCTGGCAGAGAGTTTTCAGGGTAACTATTTTGCAATATCCTCCTTTCCAACTACTATTAATAGGATTTTTTTCTTTGCTCACAGGTATGTCTTTCCCATACTAACTAAAACCACATTGCAGACTAGTCAAGGAAGGCTTAAACACTCCTCAGATGAACTGTGTTCATCTTCACTCCTTTCTCCTGTTTCTTCCTTGGACAGTCCTTATTTAAACTGATACAACACCAGAGCTACAAATCCTTCTATTTTTTATAAAGGGGATCCTATGCCACAGCACAATGTGTTCTTAGGTGATCCCAACGTTCCACGTAGAGCAATTAGTTTCAATGGTTTAACTAATACCACAGAATCATAGAAAGGCTTGGGTTGGAAGGGACCTGAACAATTATTTAGGTACTACCCCCTGCCATGGACAGGGAGAGCTTCCACTAGACCACACTACTCAAACCTCCATCCAAGATGGCTTCAAAGCAGTAGGAGTTTTGAGTCTTTGCCCACAAAGTTGAAAGCTTCATTCAATGTTCTCCACCAGGACATAACCTTACATGGCATAAGGTTATCGTCAAGTTAGTGCATTATTTAGATGGTGACCATCACTAAAAAACAACTCACAAAGCATAAAGTTGATCTTGACTGATCCAGACCATTGTTAGAAACATCATGATTTGTCACTGCATTGAATATTTCATTATTCAAGCTTAGCTAGAGGAAGCCCCAGGCTAATCTTGCCAAGATCAAATTGCTATTAAAATCAGCATTAGATAATATAAGTATTCTAAGATATTTCCAAGTATCTGTCCCATTCAGACTTCCAAATTCCAAAATAGAACTGGCAAGCTTAACCTATTACACTAGACAATAATGAAGCAGTTAACCTACATCTGTATAAAGGATTCTTTTTAGCAAAAAGCCAAAGATTACAACATTTATTTTTCCAGCCAGCTTACATCAACATGTAGCATTCACTATTTAAGTCTGTGTTTTAGTAATTTATTTTTCAGTGGTTCACCTAACCTTGACTTGCTTTAAAACTAATGAATCAGACTATCATCAGATTTCTGCTCAGGACTGAAGCTTGATGGACTTTACTGGAAGAATTCTTAAAGTTCCACATCATAAAAAAAGTTCTGTTCCCAGTAGTAATGTACTGTGATCCCACTGAAAATGTGGTGGTTGGCACAACTACATCAATACCAGCAACTTGATGTGTGAACATCAGTTCTAAATAAGATTCTAAGTTGCAGCTACTTAGATAACCAATAAATATGTTTGCATTACAATTTAAAACTATGGAAGATAAATTGTATCCTATTTACCTTTCATTTTATAATGTAGAATACAAGTCTGGAATCCAGACATCTTGCATTTTTAAACCTCTAATGAACAAAAATATAGCCTGAATTTAAATATTTTGTCCAGACTTCACTAATGCTGATTAGAAAGATATAGATTCTAAGTTGTAAAATGATTGCTCGTGTTAAATAACACTGAGGATGTGGAAGGTTTAAGAGCTGTTCTCATTCACATTCTCCCACCAGAAAAATCACACTTTGGAATGTCTGAAAGCAATGGTAATTGAACACTGAAATTGTTAAACAGTTGTATTTCCATAATTATAAAAACCCAACCACCCCCAACCATTCCTCTTCCCCCCCCGAAAAAAAGTCCCACAAAAATAATGGAAGGGTATGGAAGTCTGAGAGGTACAAAGAGCACTGGGATACATAAAAACTCCTTTTCCCAAGGGAGACAATCTGATATGCTGGAGTAGTGGTTTGTAGAGAAACACCTCAGAAAAGGGAAAATGCTGCATATACAGAACCTGAGGGATAGAAGGTTCAACCCAACACAGTAACTCAGGCCTATCTCTGCTTTCAGTACTTAAATCCAATGCTAACAGCTTTGTCAATGCCAATAACTTCTCTCTTAGGAACCTCGCTCACTTCCGAATTAGGCTGGGTAAGATAGGATTTGTCTCTTACTAATCAATGTTTAACCATTTAACAGAGACATTTAAATTCTGTGTTTAAAGATTACTTTCAATTGATGTTTATCAATTATACATTCTTTGCTAAAACAAAAGATAACATATTCCCAAAAGATTTTTGATCTGCAAAATAGAGCCTGGGAAACCAGTCATGAACAGTCCATTTTGAAATCTAGCAAAAACTCAAAACAAAGAATAGAAAAAATTATGCTCTTTTATACAAGTATCTGCAGAATGGTGATGCATGATGGAGTCTGCACAATCTAAAACTCTGCATTGCTCAGAAAACCTGCAACTTTGCTGTGATGTGGTCTTACATAGGAATTGAGAAATTTCACCTGGACTTGGAGATAAAGAAAAATTAAAGTGAAAGATCATATTTTCTAGTGTACTGCTTCTGAAAATAGTATTTAAGAATTCTGCTTTGGTGACATTTAGGTTCAGCCTGTGATACATTTGTAGCACTTAAGGAACCAGAAGAAAAATGTTTCATTTGGGTGGCACTTTTTCCAAGAGTGCCATCTACAAATTTGATTTCCAAACCTGATGCATGAGCCAAAACTTCAGTGACAGAAGTTAAAGTATATCTGGTTATTTCAAGCAATAACAAAAAATTTAACCATAAACCCATTTGTCAGGAAATGCAGCTGCATTTTTAGATATGTCCCCAAAAGCAACATCACTTAAAAAGCCAGCTTAGAACTTCTACGGCAATCTTCACCTACTATGTATTAAATGAAGAGGGTGCTCTCATCGCTAACACAAAGCACTGGACTTAACAGGGTTAAGTGGCACTGTCCATAAACCCTTTTCAAGCTGTGGAAAGCAGAAGAAAATCTGTCGCTAGGCTTTGCTAGTATTTTTAATGATTTTCCTGTTTTTTTATTAATAGAGCTTTATTTATGAATTCATACTGTATTTGGAAATTCCTGACTAGTGAAATCTAGTCAGACGCTTTACATGCCCTTGCCCTGACTGTGAAGTCCTTCTTTACCTCTACCCCCAATCCCCCCAGTTAAGGAGTCAGTAATGAAGTGCCCGGATGTATCCAAGCATCCAGCCCAAAGCCCGGTGATCATGCACTGTGCTGTGACTCCTCCAGCCTACAGTTCATGTCACACCTGGAGGAGTACCACTGCGAATGGCTCCACGAGCTGCTGCAAAGTCCCTTCTACCATCTGTGCCCAGCAGCTCCACCTCTGCCAGAATGGAAGGTCAGGCCAAGAGGCAGAGAATCCAAGAGGCAGTTAAACTAAGATTGCAAAATCCATCTGGGAATATGAATCAGAGCTCTTTTATGAAGGAGAGGCACTGGATTTCTAAACACTTAGCTTCCATCCACTGTGCTAACATTGACTGCCAACCACCACCAGCTCAGCTCTCACGTGGATTTATAACAGCACATTTGGAAAGGCTAAGTCATATCACCAGGGGATTAAATTTTCTTGAATTAGTATTCCAGAAATATGATGATCAAACTCCATTACTGCCACTGAGATACATGAATACAGAGAAGCCAGAGCAGAGAAAAGGAACAGTTCTATTATTATACAGGCTGTCCCAGCAGAAAAGGTTTGAACTATTCAAATCAAAGTAATGCCAACCAGTTACAGTAATGGGGTTACTGAAAGTTCAATTACATTTTTAAGAGTTTTCATGAATTAAAAGTGTTACTTTTTAATTGGGGGAGAGGGCTGTATGGTACCCTATAGCGTCATTATTATCCTCCCTTTTTAAGTAATAGGGCTTTTATCTAGTTTTAAATTATAAAATGGGTAATCTAAACATATCTAGATTAAATTGGAAACTAGTCAAAAAATGACTGGAAATATTTGCTTCAATAGGGTAAAATAAAGCTTCTCTGCTGGGTAGCCTGGATGAAGGAAAATGACTTGTGGACAGATTTGGTTAATCCATATTTTATTTATCTCTATGTCTGGATACTCAAAATAAGGTAAACAGTAACTAATCTCATAAAATTTCTCTTCCGGTATCAATCCAAAATCCGAATTAAACTGGAGTTAAGCACAATAAATACACCAGTGCAACCCTGTGGTTATACGGAACTCGCCATAGTTAGGATATTGGTTCACTCACTTTCAGTATCTTTACTATCTGTGATCAAGATTCACTTTTCCTATTTTGTGACATGAACAACTAGTATCAGAGACAAGAAAAATTAAATTTCCACGTGATGTGACCAAAATATAGTGGCACTAGACCTGAAAATTTGAATAGCCAATTTTTTCCAGTAATCAACATCAGAGAGTCTTTGCACAGAAAGTCTGGTTATGAGTACTCATACAAACAATTCAGATCAGCAAAAGCCACAGGTCAAAGCTCTCATCATCCTTTGCCCACAAAATTAAAGACAGAAATCCTCCCATTTTCCATTTAAAACTCCTCTTTGCCAAGGTTGCACTACTTCTTAGTTTGCTATTCCCATCTGCAACATGTCAGACATCTCAATTAGCTACCACAAAAACACTCTACTCCCATCAGCGTGTTTTGTAGGCAGAAGTGGGAACAAGTGACACTCTTAAGTTCCAAGTGGATACAAACATAAATAGCACCTCCCTGTAGATCTATATGTGGATCCCAAAGCATCCTAGGAGTCAGGTTCCCAGACTCTGAACTTTCGCTGTGCATGACTGCTGTCTTTATGAAAAGAACTCTTTGGCTCAGCTACAGTTGTCATGGAGACAGCAACTTTGATTTTTAGATCTTTAGAATATGTGATATTTCAGCCATATGTTGCATGCATTTAAGTTCTCTACCTATTCCTCCTCTTTAAAACTGAGAGAAGTAAGAGAAAGTGAATGATTTCAATATTAAAGTAAAATGCATGCCATGTACTTCTCATTGTGGAGAAACATGCTTGCAATCCAGAATAACCACAAATTTAAGACAGTATGAGCATATTTGATCAATGTTTTTTCCTCCGGCCCAAACAGTTCCATTTATGATAATATTTCACCTGAAAAATTAAGGCTCTATTCTTCTGATAAAGCCATGAGGTGGGCTTAATCTTGCTCATTAACACAGCAAACTGCTTCTTATGCATTACTCCTGCATTAACAATATCTGAGAGAGGTTCCAATTCCAACCACACCAGGGGTACTGCTGGGCAGAAATCCAGCTCTCCAATATCCCAACTGGTTTGCCTGTGTCTCTCTAAACGCAGACCAGTATGGTCCTTTACCACACCTCAGGAGGCACAGTAAATGCAGTCTCAGCCTCACAGAGTTGTGATGCTACAGTAAACATCAGATACATCTGCTCTTGTAAAAAACACCCTCAATATCCAGTGACAAAGGATTGAGCTATGGTCTGGGCTCCAGAAAAACAAAAAAACCAGAGACTGCAAAATACTGCTTAACTTTAACAAAACAGTTACATAAATAAAGCAGTGAAACTGCTCTCACATTTGGCATTGCAACTGTGATTGCCTGTGTTTCCATATTTTCAACTTTAAAAAAAAATGAACAGAAGTATAAGCTGCTCTACTCCTTAATCATTCAACAAATCTGCATAGGCAACCAGAGGGACAAAGCGCATCCACTCTTATCTCTCAGGGTGCTCAATACCGAGTCACAACTTCAGGCCAAGCAAAGCGCATTCCAACAATATTTCTTCCTAGAAAAGAGAGCACTTTATAACAAGTTGGTAATTATTTTCTCAGCTGCTTTCAAGCTCTTGACTTCAAAGTTAGGAACATACATACTTGACCAGTAATTCTAAAAGTTTACATCTGAAGCAACAATAGACAGCACCTTGCTTTGCCATGGGAACAATTCTCAAAATTTAAAAGCGCTCACTTCTTAAATATAAGTATAAATACAAGTGTAAAGCAGCTGCTACAATAAATAACTTGTTTTCAAAGAAGAGATACTACCACAAGGGTTTTCAATCTCTGATGTAAGACAACACCAGCTACAGAACAGAAATACAAGCTACAAACGACTCCATCTCCAGCTTAAGCACATCACAAAAAGAAATCAAAACACTGAGGCAGGAAAGTAACTTGCTCTCCTCTCAAGAAGAAATTACATTTCAAATATTTAATGTAGTCAAATAGCAGAAGTATGACTGGTCAATTATAAAATCCAAAAAGCCTGAGTGCCTTCTCAAGGAAAACTCAGGGGAACAGTTTTCCTTACGGTAATACGAAGAAAAAAAGCAAAACCTGAGAGATAAAAGTGTGAGCTGCTTTCTCTTCCACTGTACAATTGCAAGAAATAAAGAAACATGTTATCTTAATATGTTATTTATTCCACCAGGACACTAAGAATGTAATTCATCACTCATCCTAAAATGTGTTCTATCACGTTTCATACTGCTGTAACACTGGGAATTATTCAGTGTTTCAAATAAATACTACATTCACATGCACTTAAACACACTCCGAATGCTACTTAGACCTTTAAACTTCAGATCTGGGTTTTTTCCTGATTTGCCTTCTATAAAGAAATCCTTCTGTATCCCTGAGTATCATGTGGACAAACCTGAAAACAGCTCAAAAATAAAATCAGCACAGTTGAACAAATATGGCTCCATGCCAGTTAAACTATAGTTTGGACTGGAACTAGAAACTCCACGTTACATATATTCACAGTACTTGATAGATGGTAGATGCTAGATTTTCCTAACAGTAAAATAAATCAGTAAAAACTGCAAGTATCAACTCTTCAAAGAGTTTGGGGGTTTTACCTACACTATTATCTCCATACTATAAAAGCTCTGCATTTTGATTACAAACTAAGTTGCTACTATCTAGCAAATAAATTGAAGGCAAATACTTGTTGGCATTTTTAGTTTGGAGGTAATATGATAAATTCCCTGCTTTCAATTTCATGTAATGCTGCTGTTATCAGAGTTCTATCTACTATTCGATTTCAGTAAAAATTGGGAAATGTCAGAACATGGCATCTTGCTAACACAACCAGCCACTTCAGCCCTATCTGCAGCTGCATAAGCAATCACAAACAGCATCCACTGATGGGTCAGGAGGGCAAAACAGAGGAAAAACAATGAAGTGCATGGCAGGAAGGATCCTCTCATTGAAACACTCCATATTATTTCTGTCCACATTTTAAAGTGGTTTGTGGAAAACGATGAGGGTGCAGAAGTGCCATAAAAATGATTCAAGAATCAGAAAGGTACCTTACAATGAGAGGCTTAGGGAATTCAATGTGTTTAGTTTTTCAGAGAGGTTGAGAAGTGAGATGATTACAGGATGTAAGTACCTTCACAGGGGAAAAATACTGCAGGGTGGTGAGGTAGTACAGAGCACACAGTAAGATCCAGTAGCTGTAACACGAGACCAACCATATCCAGATTAAGAAACTGTGGCTTTATTTCAAAATACTGAAAGGTTCCAAATCAACAAGGAAAATGCTCCCTTTCTTGATGACATTTTCAAGGCAAGACTGCATGCCTTCCTGGAAGAAATGGATTAACAAAACTTCTCCTAGATCTGGCTTGAAATTTAAGTGACTAATGATAAACAAAAGTCTTTAACTGCCTTCTGAAGAGGCAAAAGCCATAAATCTACACAATGCTGAAGAGCTGTCAGGCATACCCTGGGAAGGATGAATGGGGATGCATTAAGGGACACATGGTGTTTACAGGAAGTGGCCTGGTGCATACGTTACCTAAAGGGCTTTACTGGTTCACACCAAGGTTCTAATATCCTGCTTCTGACAAAGGCCAGCTGACGTGTGGAGAAGACAAAAACAGGTCAAGCACATGGTTATGTGCTCCTGATGTACTTAACATCACCCGCCTACTTGCAACTTAGTAGATTAATGAATTTTCAGACGCATGGTTTTTATAACCCTAGTTTTTCTAAGCATTTCAATGATGATTTCATGCTGTGGCTGTGTCTTCTACAGGTCACCAGTTTGTTTCAGCATTTCTGAGGCTATCAAGCAATATGTTTCCTACTACTTGTATAACAGGGACTCGTTGCTCACTTTATCCATACTTACAAGCTCCTACCATTCCTCTCCTGACATGTTTTCCCAAGTCTGGCAAGCCTTGGTCTACTTAATCATCCTCCATATAGGGAGATGCTTCATTTCTTTAATTATTCTCGGCAGTCATAGATCTTTTCCAAGTCTGCTATAACCTTTTCCATGATGAAGGGCAAGAAAGGCCAACACAGCAGAACTGCTGCAGCCAATAGAAAACAAAATATTCTCATGTGGTTCATCATTAGTTTTTAATATGTATTTTTGGCCATTGTTAAGAATTGATCAGAAGTTTCCATAGAGATAACTCCTGTAACCCCAAGAACTCTAGCCTCAGTAAGGACAGCCTATTCAGAATTTAACATATGTAAACTTGGGATTGTTTTTCTCTTCATACACTTAGATATGAAAAAATTGAGTTTCACCTGCCATTACCCAGTCAGCTGGTATTGTGAGATTCTTCCCCTGAAAAGCTCATTATCATCAAACAATGCACAATAATCTCTAAACGAAGAGGAAAGTACATATCACAAGTTCAAACCATGAATTAATGTTCAGTAAATATACAAGTAACAATTCTAATCACAGTCTTCAAAAGATTCAGATTTTTTCCTAGCTTATTAACAACCTAGAAAGACTTTTTAAAAGCATTACAAATCTCATTCAGTTACCATTCAGCCCTCTCTCTAAAGCCTTAGAAGGAGCAGAAATCAGATGTAAATGAGGAGATACCTGCAGAGGCCACACTATGTGGTTATTTTTCAAAAGCCCACACAGCCCCAACACTCAATGACTTAAACTCTGCTATTCAAAATACATTAAAACAGTTCCCGAGCAATAGCACATTTTTTTGTTTGTTTTTTTTAAACAGAGTTCTTTCGAATTTAGGTTTAAACATGCATATACACTTGAATAAAATGCAAAAGCATTCCCTGGGTACTACTGTGTGCAGTGTAACTATATTAGAAACTTAAGAACTCTAATTGCAGGAGGATACTCTAGATAATCAGTTTCACTATTAACAAGTGTCTACCCTTCACAAGACACCAAATCCGTCAGATTTAAACCAACCTTACCACGTGGCTTTACTGAAGAATGGTCAAGCAATTGGGGTTTTTTTAGAGTTGAAACTGTAGCTAGGAAACTTTTACTATGTGATGTTACAATGTTGAGACCATACAGTTTCAGTCAGCATGGCGGCAACACTGTCCGTCCTCAGTCAAAGTGCTGTGAAACCATACAATAACAATTTCTTTTGGGATGAACACAGCACAAAGGCAATAGGGAAGGGGAGGAGTATCAAATTCACTGTCCAGTTCCTAAATCATTTCAGTAAATCTGTGCCTAACTTGCCTTTATAATTTGTATGCAACAATACATCTGTTTAGTGTTTTATGTTCTCCTGGTAACACCACTTTCTGCAAGAATTTATGATACACAAGAGTGCATCATCCTGAACTCATTTTGTTCCCAACCATTTGTGAAATTATTAACCAACTGGTTTTCGTGTGCACTGGATAAGAACAACCATTTTGCACATTTAAAGTTTTCAAAACTTAAAACAAAGTTTTTTATAATGGGTTTTCTGTTTGTTTGTTTCACTGGAGGCCCATTTTCCTGGCATAAATTTCACTACAGTAGAATTTAAAAACATGGTTCATGCAGACACAACCACAAGTATATTATTTGTTGATTTAATGTTCAATTTATATTGTGTGGTTTCCAAAACAGAAAAATCTGTTCAGAGACTGTAAATTTACCAGGCTCTAAGTTACTTAGACTTAGTGAGTTCCTATTCTTCCCTAAAGCCACGCTTGCAGACTCTTGGCATCTTTCAGTTGTCTATCCTCACCCTGCAGGTTGTTATGGCTAAAAATACAGTAATTGCATTACTGCATATACAGTGCTGTAAGTTTGAGTGCCCAGGCTAAATTAGCTTAAGATGGTATTTGTCACTGAAACTCATTTCCTCTGTGGGATTACAAACACTTTGACATGTTCTGAAGCAACAGGTTTATGATAATAGCAGTAAAAGGACAAGTGAGACTGGAAAGCATAAAAAATTCTACACTGTTATTCTGACCTTCTGTACTTCCTTTGTTTTCAGAACCAGACTTGGAAAAAAATCACCCCAAGCCTTTCTGTATGTTTTCTTATGAAATTTTTCACCCTCTTCTTTCAGAGAGAGGGAAAAGTTCTCTCATTAATTTTAAGTCCTGACTTTATTAAATTTACAACATTTTTAGAGTAACAGTAAGGCTTTGCAACCCCAACATAGCTATCATGGGGAATAATTAATACACAGCAGCTTTTAATTTCATCATCTGGCAAAGGGAGCAGGAGAGAAGGAGCAATTGTCTTATCTCTTGTTCTGAGACAATAAGTTTCTCATATTATCATTCTTGAGAAACCTAAAGTTGCACTAACAAGAAGAGTGTTCGTTAGTCGGCCTGTGATAAGTGGAGCACCAGACCAAAAAAGAAACCACAAAAAATTGTATTCATTCATACGGGATTATTCAGTATCTCTTCTCTCCCATCACTTTATTCTGAAGCAAGCTGGCAGTATGCTTCCATGAATCATGTCTACAAAGGTCTGCTACCCATTCACACAGATGTCAGTGAAGCATTCCATTTGCAGTATCTCATAAGGGCTTTTTAGTGAAGTCCCTCCCTGACTGGTCCACAAATTCCAGTAACAGAAATACTGCAGCAAGTTTTCCACTTAAACATAAGGCCATATATTGTCATTAGAAAAGGAGCACTGTTAAAATATGATCAGTTTCAGTTCTGTGGTTTCAGATCAATACAGCAAGTCTTCAACGAAGAAACAAGACTCCTTGAAAGACTACATTTCATATTTGCAGACACGGGTGGGGATAAAAAAAATTGGGAAAAAAATCAATATATGAGAGGTTGTTTTCAAGAATGTTATGACATGTTATCATCTTACAAGCAATTTTACATGCCTTTTCTGTTACCAGCATCATTTACTGTATGCTGCTCTCCTAAGCTGATTTTATTTTACTTACTGCTGAGTAAGTGGCATTCGAGCTGCTCACAGGAAAAAGCCATGGAAGTGTCAAAAGCAGGTTAAATTCTGGAAATAGCCAGTGAGCTCCTAAGGCTGACAGACTACTGCTTATTTAAGGAGTAGAACAATAAGCATAACATATTTGTCCATATACACATTAAACATTGGAAAGTCTTTAATAGCATGACTTCATTATGAGGTACTGCACAGAAATTATACACTGTCCTCAAAACAGTCATCAGTCTTCTCAACATACACTCTCCTCTGAAATGTTAGTTTAATAAGCTTACTTCCAATTAATATAAAAAGTACCTAACTTTATAAAGGTTTTATTTCAGTGCATACCGAACATAATTTATTAAATAATTAACAATCCATATGGACTAATAACTAAAAATATGCCATTAAATCATTTAAGCCCAACTGTAAAGATTGTCTAAGAACAAGGATGGCTGCAGGACTTCAAGGGAAGAAATTTCTCTGTATTTCGTGTGAAGTACAATGGAACAAATGACACAGAAAGAAGACCTGTAAATCTCTATTTGTAGTCACTTCAGGACAACACACAGCATGAACAAACTCATGCTTAAATCTACATCATAAATGCAGCACTTCAGAAACCTAAGTGAGCTGTGATCAAATAGCTGGGCAGCAACAGGCTTAGAGAAGCCAAGTTCATGTCCCCAGAGAGGCTGCAGTGGCCTGAGTAAGCATCCTGGCTCATTCAAACCCAATTCATGCAGCTTTAACGGGGCAAGGGAGACTACACAGCTCTCTGTCAGGTGACAAAAGGATACCAATTCTCTCCATAGCAACATTTATCAAACTTTGTGAAGAAATACCAAGTTTAAACTCAAATATAAATACAAACAGTGGCTTTTTGTACACATAAAATTTGTAATGTCACATACCTGCAACACACTTGTGAAGGACATGGATCAAAGACATAGATTGTACTGTTTCTGTATTAGGATGGTTCTTTTGGGTATTTTAAAAACACAAAGACTTTGTCATTTACACACACACACACATAAGCTGATCAGCTACATCCTTGTGACTGCACAGGGAGGGGAGAAGAGGCAGAAGAGCCTCTTCTGAAGGTTTCCCTCCAGTGAAGGTTTCCATGCCTGATGGCCCGTAGTGACCCACACCATCAGTAGTAACCTCCTGCCATCACGCCACCGCCTGTATTGCTGTGAATCATCACAGGCCCTACAGCCCCAACCCTCCTCCTGCTTCATGTACACACTATTTAAAACGTTGGAAAATCACTCTGCCCAACAGACTCTGTTTTATTTGACTGTTATTCCATGTTACAAGGCTGCCCTTTATAGTCTGTAAAAGTTGTTCTGTTCAGTCAGTGATTCACAAATTAACCTGTAAAATGGCAAAGAGCTCAATAAATATGTTTTTCATTCTAGCGTCGTAGCCAAGGCTCACAAAGCATAAAAAGGAAAATTTCCACAAAACACACAAACAAGGAAAGTCACGTGCACTTTGTTGATCCTGTAGTTGTTAGACCACTCAAGGCAAGAAATCTTAAATTTTCATTAGAATATGTCACTTCAGCAGCTGGCATTAGTAAATGTTCTTCTCGGATGTCCACGTTAAAAAACCCAGAAATAATGCACACACCGCCCCTCAAAAACCCCCCCAAAACAAACACCAAACCCAACAGTCATTTCTATACCAACACAAAGTTTAGCTCTTTATCAACCAATCATGAAAGACAGTGTCACTGCCTAGTTTTATTCCAATTATTTTAAAATAAAACCCACTAGTCACAAGATTGCCACCAGAATGGGCAATATGTGCATTTACCACATAAAATTCTCAAGTACAAGTTACACTGACATTTTCTGGCCATAGCAATCCCTTTATTAAAAAAACCAAAAAACCAAAGTATTCTAAATTCACCTGAAATAAGGCTGCAGATCAAACAAGCAAACAAGCCTACCTCAAAATCAAATTCAGAATGCTAAGAATTCAGTTAATGCTTTAACTACTACCTTATACAAAATGTGAATCTGATTCTAGTTTGGAAACATGACTACTTCATGTAACAAGCACTCTGTGATGAGTACTGGAGTTACAGTGACAGAATGCTTACTGAATACTAGAGTGCAATTTAGGATGATTGGTTTAGATCTGGCTATTTTTTATAAAAAAAAAAAAAAAGAAAATAAAAGAAAAAAAAAAAAGAAACCAAAGCCTAACCAAGAGGGGGAAAGCACTAAGATGTGTAATGACTGCAATAAGCTTAGTCATCGTTTGGAAAAGAGCAAACTTGTTTTCTAAATAAATTGTTAGAGAAAAACAGCTACACTTACCAAGGATGCTTTTGGTAACTAATTCACATGCTCTTTGACACACACTAACAATTCTTGGATGATAGACCTCCTAACTTTGCATTTGGTAATAATTTAAGCGCCATATTTTTCAAGGAACGTCGTGATACTTTTAGCTAACTTTGACCACGCATTTAGATCAAACACGAAGCAGTGATAAACTTAAGAAAATAATTATCCTCAAATCATTAAGTTTTTTCTACCTACAAATTGCCCAAAACCAGGATCCTTTGCTCTGGATCCAAACCAAACACTCAAAATCTCTGTGAGGGTCTCCCTGGGACAAAGACACACAGACAACTCATTAGCATACACCACATTCCCATATTCCATCCTGGACAGCATGCAGTTGCTTAAAACCAAATTACCAGATATATTATATCCCACAGGAAAATTACGAAGGATGGAACTGAAACTACACAATAGAACAAGATTAGTCAAGTTTGACATCAATGCATTTTGATCCTGAAACATCACAGGCTTTT
Source organism: Callaeas wilsoni (assembly GCA_013398955.1). Classification (NCBI taxonomy): domain Eukaryota; kingdom Metazoa; phylum Chordata; class Aves; order Passeriformes; family Callaeidae; genus Callaeas; species Callaeas wilsoni. Next base: position 78,489 of record VWPU01010927.1, read on the forward strand.
TAGCTCCTCAAATTCATTGTAACAAGGTTTGGACCACATAAAAAAGAACAATCTCTTTTTACGGTTTTATGTCCATACTTAGCGTTATCCATCGGTAAAGCTTTAGTTCTGCCTGATCTGTAAGGACTAGGCGTTTTTCTATAGAAAAGCCAGTTTAGGTCACTATTTAATTGTGGAACCTGTTACGGCAGAGGTTGAAGGATTTTAACAGAATTTGCAGAGTTTGTAGATAAGTAATTCCATCAAGGCCAGAAAACTCATCCAAATCAATTCCCAGCTATCTGAGACGATGTTCATACAGGTTTCTCCTGCACAGTAATTATCTCTGGAGTGCTATCTCATATTTACGTTTACATGCAAATACTTAATATATATTAAGTTAAAGAGATGTAGGAACAATCACTTTATTTCATATTCTTGCTGCTATATGAATACTTGACAGATTTTCTTGTTTAAGTGTCAGGTTGCCAGACATTGAGTAGGTTTTCTCATATTTAAAAAGCACATTATGTGCTATTTTTATTTCCACATTGTTTTAATACCTATAAGGAGAAGAAGCAAGTATAAAAAAGGTTTACCATTTTCCTAGATTCATTCTTGAAAACTAAAATTTCAATCTCACTTAGTATTTAAAACTTTTTCTCATCATTTCCATCAAAACAACTATCTTGTATGAATACTTTATAGCACCAGTAAGAAATTTATTACATACCATTACTTATTGCAAAGCAATATGTGCTTTCAACTGCAACCTTTACACAAGCTTCCACCCCCAAAGTGTGCACATATTTAAAACCTCCACACAATCACCACTAATGCTCCTTAGTCATTCAGTTTCCAAGGGCTTTTTATTATGGATTAAAACAAGGACAAAGACCTCAAATATCTTTCAATATCTTCATTCCTCCTTCACACTTTTTTTTTCTTTAAACTTGATATATGAATAATTTATCATCTATTTCTCTGTCTTAATTCTCATATTAAGACTGCCTTGCCATCTGCACTATGCAATCACACTTAAGTAGGCACATAAAAATGAGTAGAAACAATGCTTTGGGTTGCTCCAGCAACCACAAATGTTTAGAAAAATGCCCTCACAAGCATGTCAGCGAGACCATATTTTTCAGAGTATGGTTTGGAAAGCACAGACAGGAAAACCAGAAGAGGAAACATTTAAATGTTTTGCTGTAAGATTCATCATTTCTTTGTGCTGAAACAACAGCTCAGTTTTAGGCTGGCTTTTCATATCAAAAACGAGAGAAGGCTTTAATGGCACTGTAGAGGGTAAATGACAAAGCAATAGGAATCAGAAGCAAGTACATTTTCAGAGTGTTAAACTAGAGTGAAGCCAGCCTTGAAAATCAGCATATTCACCAATACTCACTGGCTTTTTGTTGGGATCAGAAAGACTGTGGATAGCTCACAAACGCAAAAGTTGCACTGATCCTCACATACACATCCTTTCTTCTACTCTTACCCTCTCTAGAAGTTAATTTTTAATATTCTCCTGCATGTCTGATCATGTGATTACAAGACAAATTTACCCTTAGACCAAATTCACTTAACACATCTCAGGAACAACCAATAAGCCTGACTAGCATCCTGTACCATTTTTTTCCTGGGCTGGATGAAGGGATGGCTGTCCCTTTGTGCCTAGAAGCAAACATATGCCATCTATGCAGCTCCAGGCCCAAAGCATTAAACTCAACTGAAATCAAGAGTGCTTTAAGCTCATGGTCCAAGCTCTGATTCCTGCTGGTGGAGGAGCTGGGTACAGCTCTGGTTGCTACCCTGGCTATCACTGGGGTGATACTCACCCATAGAGTGCCAGGCACACTGCTGGGAGAACACTTCATGCACCCTCTGCTAACTTCAACAGCTCTTCTGTGACTTCTCCAGCACTCTTATGCCCCTCTATGACTGGTAATAATTGTACTTCATCAACCATTCCAAAATCTTTCCTCAAAATGCAAAATATTTTAATACAAGCAGCTCCAGCTGAATTCTGTGGAGAAGGTTTTACATAACCCTAACTGTTCTGGCCACTGAGTAGTTTCAAAGATAAAATTCAAGATTGTACCAGTCATGACAGGTCATAAACACCGCTGTGTTTAAGTGTAAGCTTACCCAGGTATTTCTGGTCATTCAGCCTGTGCCTCTGGCTCAGAATGCATGTTTGTGGGGTAGGTCAAGGACTAGAATAAATATTACTAGCCCACTAGAAAGTAAGGCATTCTGGTATTTCTCACAGCTGAAAACACCCAGACTACTGCATACACATTCAACGCAGACAATAAGCCCTTGTTTACAGGTATAAATCAAGCAGTACGCCAGAAATTTTACAGGGTGTTTTTTATAGCTTGATCAAACAAAAATATTAAATACACTCCTGTTGAAGTTAACTTTAAAGAGGCTCTGAGAAAACACCAGAGCAAGTCTTGCTCCCACTCAAACCAACAGCAGCAGTGCAATTAGCACACTGGATTAACAATGTAGATAGCAAAGGGATGGACACCCAGAAGTATTTTTTTTAAATATTTGTTTTGATAAAAATAGAAAGACAGTAAAATTACAAAACATTCCCACTCCTACTAAATGCTTATACACCAAAAGGTCATTTTTATGACAAGAAGTCTTCGAATAGCAAATATACATCTACTCTTGAAATGCTATCTAAGTGAAATGGAGCTCAAAAACATAGTCCAATCCCACTATACACAGTTCGAAGTCATCAAATTGGACAGCAAGATCTAATCACTTCATCATAAAATAGCAAACTGTTTATTAGGTACTTATCTTCAAAAGCTTGCCTTGTTGGCAGAATCAACAAACTTAATACAAAATAGCTAATCTGACTAAAAATCTATTAAAACAGACTAAATTATTCTCAGATAAGGAGGAGGGCTTTGTAAGGTTCTTTTGTTTGGTTTAAATTTTTTAAAAAAGGGGAGAGGGGGAAAAAGAGGGGCAAACTATAGACATCCAATATTCCCAAAGGCACTAATTTGATTACGGGAAAGCATTTTAGTGCTATGGTCATGTCAGTTCATAGGATAACGTATCAAGAATATTATTATATTGCAGATATTTTGCCAGGAAAATATCTTTTAACACTTTTTAAGAGTGCACACTGCTTGAGGTTTACTGACAAATGAGATGCTGAAAAACCTTGTCTCTGAAGTTCTCACTGGGAGTGCAGCTGAAATAGGATTCTACCAATGAAACACTTCATTCAACACCAGCATACAAAAAATCTGACATTATAGGTTTGTTTCAAAAAATTCAGATCCTCATACAAGCTATTTTGTGTGCCAGGTACAAAACCACATCTTCAGAAAGTGATCACACGCTTGTGCTCAAGAGTGTTTTGGTCAGGAGACAACGTATCATGTTTCTGTCCTTCAGCATGGGAATAAAACTCTGTGAGATATTGGTTTTACTGCAGAAAATGAAAGGACATGGCCAGACACAGCTTTTGTAAATATTAATCCCCTTTTCTTGAAAGAATAAAAACTTTTAAATTACATCGTCCCAAAAAAAAAATCTTCTCCCCAATTTACGTCTATCACTGAAATGCTAAAGCAGCCAAAATCTTAGAGTGCTTTGTTTCATTATGAAGGCAATTTTTTGTCTATTTAATGTGCCAGGATAGATTTCTATAATTTTCACATCCTATCTTTTGACTTTTACTCTAAATTTCTAAATCCTTCTTAGAATTAGTGAAATCCTTTGCTTAGAATGAATGATCAATATCAACTCCAATATAATAGAATCAATTGTTGATTAAGGTTTTGTATATTAAAACCCATTGCAAATTCCATGTTTTGCAAAAAGAGACTTCTATTCCTCCAAAGCCCTCCACAGAATTAATGTAAAGAAATGCGAATATTTCAACAGATATGTTGAAAATAGAGATGCTATTCATGCAATTATCCTGAATATGTTCAACAACAATATATCCAGAAAAAAAGATAACAGAAATATTGAAAGTGGAAAGATATGCAGAGAAAATATTCAAGGGGAAAAAAAATCATTAAACTGGATTTCCCTCTTCACTTTGCAGAAAGTGAGATGCATAAGCATAATCTCTGTCCAATTGATCTCATACCTCCAAGTTTCTTTATATTCTCAACAGTCTTTTTGCACCTTTTTCAAAGTGAAATGAAATGCTACTGCCTTTCAATCTGTTGTCCCAGAAAGATCAGTTCTACATTACAACATCGGAAAATATAGACAGCAAGGGTGAGGAATATATACACAGATCACATTTATATTTCATAGGATTATATACATGACAAATATATACACTCCATACTGTCACCTATGTATTTTTATATATATTAGAAAAAAAGAAGAAAATAAGATCGTCTGAGAGAAAAGCCACTACAGAAGTAAATGGAGAATATATGCATTTTAATTTAAGGAACCTAAGAACCCATCCCCACACTCTTTACAGCTTTACAGCAATTATGCACAAGGTTTGCATAAACACTTCAAAATCATCAAAAGCTGTTTTATCAAAACAGCACTTAAGTTTTACATATGTTTCAACACAAATTGGTATTCAGAATTAAACAGCAAGTTGATGAAAAAAAAGGATGTCAGCTGTCATTTTAATCTAACCAGATATAGAAAACGGACATGAGGCAGGGAGACAAAGACTGGGCCAAAGTGATAGAAAGGTTCTTTTCAAATACTTTTTCTAATTTAATTATCTTATTAATTCTTTCAATGCCCTAGACTTCTAGCTACTCAGGATAAATTTTATCACTACCAGAAAGCTTGAATAATAATTATTATAGCAGTAATGTTATTGAAACCATGATGACACAAGGATATTGCAAAGTAAGGACAACAATAATATGCTGAACACTAGAGACAATAAAAAGACACATGGATGCAGTTGGGTTTTCTGCAGACACATTTGCAAACAATACCTGCATGGTAAAAGTATGCTCTTAATTTATAGCCATAAAAAGTTGAACTCTAGCATTGAAATAATTCCTTGGTAACATACAGACACTCAGTATGAAGCCAGTCCCTGACACTTACAGGCACATCGTGCAGTAACACCGATGTCCTGATTGTCAGCATATTCCGACACAGAACCATACAAATCTGTGCAACAGGAATGCTTCCATGAGTGTCAAGACTTGGCACCTTTTGGGAAGTGCCTGGGCATACCAACTATAATCAGCACTTGCAGTTATTTTGATACTGGCAATTACTGACAGGAATGCCAAATGGAGGGACTTGAGTTCTCCAAAACTTAAAAGTTCAAGTGGCAAGGAGCTGGGAGGTGAATAAAGAACGAGCTGGACCAATTCCAGCAAGGAAAGAGGTTTGATTTTCTCTCCTAAGTGAGTGGAGACTTCTCTGAATGCCACCGTTCTCAGGATGCTGGGCTTTGAACACAACTTCACAGAGCCACAGGTTTTCAGGGGAGTGGGTGATTCCAACACAATGGATGGGCTTGAGCACCACATGAAGCTGAGGGTTTGCAAAAGATACTGCCCGTCCCCCAGACTGCAGCTAAGAGTCTGTAGATATTTATGAAAGGCTGCAGCCAGCTGGCCAAATTTCAGATGCCTCTTTCAACACTGTCTTTCCTTTCACTCAGTCTTTTATCTTTTATTTCCAGTTGAAAAAATAATGCAAATACACGTAGTTCAGCTATTTTTCCACAGCACGGAACTCTCATTATGCTTGCCAGGCTAGTATTTCAGATACATAAACAGATTTCAAGCAAAGCTCTTACCACTATTTTAATACTGCTTTGACAAGGTTTAAATACACTTTAGATAAGTGACAAAAACTACAGATTGCACACAGTTGCACAAAAAGACTGTCTTTTCATCCACTGAAGTGATAATACATGGAGGATTCCATATGCAAAAGCCATTTATTTCCTAAGGAGAAGCAAAAATTTGAGGGAATGCGCTCATTATTAGAAGACAAGACCAGTCCAGCCAGAATAAGTCTAGCAGTGTGTGACTCATGGTTGCCAGGCAGTAGATATGGAAATTACTTGTTCATGAACTGCTTAAATGTCCCTAACTTCAACAGACAGGGGCAATACAAAGCTATGCAAAAAAAAAAAAAAAAAAATCCAGCTTTAAATATGTCTGTTTTCTGAAATACGGAAGAAAAAAATTTCTACAATTTCTTTCACTTCACATTTATATAGAATCATAGAATGGCTTGGGTTGGAAGGGACTTCGAAGATCATTTAGTTCCAACACCATGGGCAGGGACACCTTTCACTAGACCAGGCTGCTCAGAGACACGTTGAACCTGTCCTCAAACACTACGAGGGATGGGACATCCACAATTTCTCCTGGCAACCATGATAAACTAGAAAGCAATGGTTTCATCTGTTACATTAAATCCAAGGTTTCCCTAGTTTAACAAGGTCTCTTTTGGACAGGCAGTATATATATACTAGCTTCCAGTGAGAGCTAAGGAAAAAAAAAAGACTTAGGAACTTCTAATCACTGGATTTCAGAAGTACACTGCAGATGTGAAAATTTTACTTACTTTTGCCATGCTCAGAAGCAGAAAACAGACAAGAAAAACAAAATGAGCACTGGCATGCCATTATGCCGTAATGCCGTTGTTTTAGTTGCTTTAGCACAGAGTAAATAAAGGCATCAAATGCCGTTTCTTCTGATTTCCAGTAGTGTTACCACTCTTCCTTTTAGAGTGCTAAGCACAATACAAAAACCTGCCAGGTATTTCATTATTGAAATAACCCAATCTATCTTCCCAAGTAAAAAAAAAAATTATATGGAAGAACAGGATGCAGAACTCCTTTGAACACTTTCTCCTGAAGTTGTCAGCCTTGAACTCACAGTTAAGCTACCTCACAGCTATCATTACCAATTTTTAATATTGCATTAATTCACAATGAAGAAGAACATAGTACTCACATTCCTTTGACTGTCCCACAAGACTTTTCTATCTCTAAAGAGGTGACTGCAAACATGTCTCTTTTCCAGGATTTCCACGGAGAATGGTACTGTAGTTCTATGTGCTCTTCAACTTAAATTTCTGCCTTCTTAAGCAACATAGACAGATATGTACTGGCCCAAATCTGACCTTTTTCAATGGAGGGTCCAGAAAGACAGAATGCCTTACCTGGTGATTAATTCATCCTCTGTCCATGGCTGGAGGGACTGGGAGGGATTGGAGGCGCCTTACCTGATTTCTCAAGTCCACTTCATATCTCAGAACTGCCCTCAAAATATCTCTAACGAAAATATCCCCCTGCCACTTAACTCTTCAGCACAGCATCTGCTATTAGAGGAGAAGGCACAGCTGCCAGCACATCACCAATTCTCCAAGTTATTTCACTAAAAGCACGATGCCTGCAAACTAGGTCCAACAATACTGCAGTTTCTCACACGCAGCCTTTCAGTAGGGGAAAGATATTTTAGAAAGTTACACCTCTCATTTCCACTGTTAGAACCAGCTGTTGGGGTACCAGCAAAAAGGGATGAGATCGAGTCACAGACCCCATCAGCAAGTCTGAGCTGCCCTGGTGCATGCTTGGGAATGTGCACAGCTCTGTACTAGTCAAAGTTCAGACATTACCAATTTCCCAGAAAATAGAACACCAACAGCTGCAACATTTATTGCCCAAAAAGTTATAAAGAAATATAAAAACACAAACAACAGCATAAATAAAAAGTAAACCAAAATTCATACAATTGCTCAATATCACAGTTTTCAATGGGAACTACAATCATAGTATGGGAGTAGTGTAAAATTCATTCTGAAACTGTCTGGGACAACAGGAGGCATGGCAAAAGGGAATGGTAAGAGGGAACCAAGTGAAAAAGTATGATAAAACCAGCAAGACAAAGTGGAAGAAAGTTCCTCTGGATGGAGATACACTAAGGAAGCAGCATTAAAATTCTTATTTCAGGAAAGCCAGTATACAATAAAACAGCTAAAGGAATGCCTTGGGCTATTCAGCAGCAAATAATAACTACTGGGTAACAGGGCAGTATTTTTAAAAAATCTAGGAAATTATTTGCATAGCTGTGTGTGGCCAGACCTGTCAACAAATTCCTCTTCATAAATGTACAATGTCCTTCTTTATAAATGCTCAATTATAAATAACAATATGCTAAGGAACCATGTGTGCTATATCAGAACAGTCACCTTAATAAGTTTTCTGAGGGATTTTCCAACAACATGCAACAGGCAGGCCTACCGAGAGGAGATTTTTTATTTCTAAATAAAGGAAACATGAACTGCCTATCATTTCATCATCTCAAAAAAGCAGAAAATCTTGTATTTCCATAAAGCATACGCCCTAATCATTGGGAAGTTAAATCCTTTAACTTCAAGGGAACAGTGGTTTATCAAGCACACAGTGCTTAGAGATACCACCCCAGCAAGGGTCACATACGCTAGGAAACTACCTTAAAATTTTTTTTTAACTCTGGCAATAAATCATCAATTAAATTTTCTTTCCTGGGCTTAGGAAAAGAGCCTTAGCCTTTCAAATGATTTAAGTATTTTTAAACAAAAAAAAAAATTGAAAAAGTAAAATATTAAACATTTATTTTAAATGACAGGCTTCTATATGCTGTATTCAAGGTGCTGAATTAACAGATATGAGCCATTTTTTTGTTTATCACTTAACAGAAGAAACACTCCCACATTATAGCTAAGAAGTTTTTCAACATGATCTGAAGCAGGTTCAATCCTTGCTTTCTCTGTTACAGTATACTGTGTTTCTCAGATATAGATTTTTCCAAATGCAATATGTAAACATCACTAAAGTGCTAGAAAGTAGCATTATTACTTTATTCCCTACCCACCAAAGAGCAATTCTTCTCCATCTCCTATCCTCACCTTCTCTCATCAACCCTACAGACTCCAATCCTCAAATGGGACACTGTCTTCTCCCACTTCCCTGGCCAAATCTGAAGTGCTTCTAGTCCTTGGTGTTGTAAAACACAATTATTTTAACAGGAGAACTAGAACATGTATGAACTTCCCTCTTCCTTCCTCCCACCAATAAATTACAAAATCTTGGGGAGGGAAGAGAAGCCAGGGATGGATTACATGCAGCTGGATCATTTTTTTGATCCAACTCACCACAAATACTAACAGTAATGCAGGAGATGGCACTGTACACGTTAAACACGTTAAATGCTAGGTCAGTTTATACCAAAGGCAGAGCTGCACTCAGCCGGCTTCCAAAACCCAAAAGGGACAATCAGACACTACTTCTCTTCTTCTGTTCCAGGAACAACAGTGAAACCTCAGCATTTGCCTTTCATGTCCAATATTCTCTATTAGGGCTGTGCATTCCTAGAGCTAACGGGCACATACCTACACCAGGCTTAAATAAAAAAATTAAAGTTCTCACTGGCAATTAGGGACAGCTTAGTCTGGAGTGAATGCTAATTTATCATGTAAACCTGAAAATAACATGAAAGATTAATAGCTGTACATACAAATCTCATCAAAAAAATTATTTCAAATTGCACTCTGCTTGTTATCTCACCACCACAAACTACTTGTAAAGAGCTGCAAAGAAGTTAAAATTAATATTCTGATTTACTTTTTTTTAAATTAGGAAGTTATTTTTCATATGAAGAAGCCTACAGGTTTACAAATACTCTTTTAAAAGATTGTAGCAATTTTATCACAAAAAGCAGCAGCAGCATTTCTGATGGCCATTTGCTTACATGTCCCATACTTCTCAACTAAGAAGTTTGCCAGGGTGACCAAGTTTACCCATATAAAGTCTTACAGAAAAAAAAAGGTTCCCATTCTTTTGTCACCCAGAAACATGCTCCAATTTCACCTTATAGACAAAGTATTAAACTGAAATTAAGGCTCCCAGCTGTTCGCTACAGAATCTGGAGTTGCTCATGTGGGACGGAACTGGATAAAGCCCTTTCTCTCCACAAGTATAGCTGAACATTTTTAGAACTGCTGATAAGATTGCACAATTATTTTGCTATCAAATCTGAAGTCATTTGGTTTTCCTAGCCAATGCCTAACTCTCACAAGAGCTATCCAAGATGACAGTTTATCATATGACATATCAATGCAAACACATGGCATAGCTCAAAACCCAGTCTCCAAACGCCGAGCAACAAGACTTCTGACATAAAGCACCCAACAAAACACAACTGAAAGACCAAAAGAGCTACTTTGTCCTTACCCTCAAATCACAGTATCACTTCACACACACACACACCCCCCATTCTTTTAGGGGGCAAACCCAAAAATTTGCATTCAAGTGCATTAGGCCAATTAATTACTTTGATCTGGAGAAAACCATTTTCCATAATGCAGCTCAGTAGAAATCTAACCAATCATGATGGTAAAAAAACAGCCCTAATGAAATCTTAATATTTGCTAGTCATAAAATACATACCAAACATGTGATAAGGGTATGTGATAAGACATTCAGACAGCTAGAAGCTTTTTAACAAAGCATACTCTCACACTAAAAACTGGAATCCGAGTTCAAAGCTGCTGCAGAAAGTCCTCTTCCGCTTCCTTCCATGGGTTTTGGAGAGCCACCAGTAAGTTGCACACAAAGCAAATCTTCCCATCTTACTTTTAAGAAATTTTACAATAGTCAATAGTTTTCCCTCCTCCTTAAGAAATTATATCAGCAGAAGATAGTAATTAAATTCTTGTCCCACAGTATGAGTATTTTAATCCTCTAAATACGTAAGTTAAACATGTCCATTTCGCATATATTAAGGAGGAAGAAGTTTTACCAGCAAAATTCTTTATTCTCACAAGCATTTTGTTATTCTTTTCATGACAGGAGGTAGATTTCCCTAAAGTAATGCACACTGTCAGCAACAGAAGCATTGAGGCCATGGCTATGAACCACTTTAAAGCAGATGGATACAAAATACCACTGAACCTTCAGCACTATGGCAACACTTGCTCGCTTTATCTTCCAATTTCATTCATTTCCTTCTTCAAATGTTTGTTTACAGTTATTGAGACCCTGCAAAAAAAATGCCTTGATTATAATTGGTACGAACTTTCAGTTGAAAAGTATGCAGTGTAAGGGCCTCCCTCAACTCAAGCAGTCAACCACTGCAATTTCCAGGGTCCTAATCTCTAATATGCAGTTCAGAGAGAGTGAAGTGTAAAAGAAATTCTGTGAAGTAAAATCTCAATGGCATTCATACAGCTCAACATGAAGTTATGTGGACTCTGTTAAAAACTCATTGTTAAATTCCCATGTCACTCAAATCCATTTCTACTGTTAACACCAGAAGGAACACGACGTGCACTTTTCTCCCTACAAACTTAAACTTACACTATTAACTATTGCTAATAATCTAAATATCTTAGTACAGTCAAATAATATGAGAAAGCAAATCCACAATGTTTGCAAACCAGTTCCTAGTCTTGTATACACCAGAAGCCTCAGTGCTGTTTTCACAACTCCTAGATACCACAAACTAGGTTGAAAATAGTGTTTTTTCACATCCTTGAGACCCTTAATAACGCAATGTAAAATCTTTACAAGTTCTGCAGCCTTATATACAACAGACAAAGTAGTAATACGTTATCTGCTAGGCAGATATTACTCTAAAAATATCCTTTTAAGGCAGGAAAAGTAGAAGAAATTTTACAGAAGAGATTTCTAGTTCATCACTACTCATTGAAGTACAGCTCAGTGACAGTCTAGGAAATCACTAACTACACTCAGTAAATGCAGAAAATAAGATCCTACATTAAATGAGAGTTAAACAAATTACCCATTTGCCATTAAGAGCAATATCTGTGGCTTTCTTTTCTTTACACCGTGCTTTCCATTACAGTGCCAAGCGTTAGTAAAACGTCTCAATTAGAAATCAGATGTGAAGAAGATGGTAATTCGCTGCAGCAGCAGCAGGACCAGCCTCAGTTTGGGCACCACGGCTGCTGCTCTCCTCCCTCGCCAGGTGCCTGAGGAGGCACAGGCAGGCCAGCCGCTGCTTCCCACGGCCGTGAGCACCGCGGCTCTTCCGACAAAACCCGGTCAGACACTACAGACAAATCAAAATTCCCAGCACTGACCTCTCACAGGTCTCCTGATCTCGCACAACAAACAAATGAACTCAGAGGCCATCAGGGGCTGCCGCGGACAGCCCGTTCCGCAGAGCGGCCGGCCCGCCCCGGTCAGGTCCCGCGGCGCCGGGGCACGGCAGCGCACGGAGCCAGCGGGAGCAGCGCCCGGCGGCTCTCCCCCAGCCCGGCCGTGCTCCCTCAGCCCCCGGCGCTGCCGCCCCCCGCGCCTCGCCCCGGCCGCGCCCGCCGCCGC